>CAJUYH010005549.1:0-22878 GCA_910591685.1 Galerucella tenella | reverse complement strand
GACCAACGTGTTATGACGTGTATCGTGAGCACAGACCACATACAACCAAATTGTGAGTTTGCTTATTTTTGTGTGTGTTGAGTATCTGTAGTTGGTTTTTATTGTTTATAGTGGGACTTTTATTTTAAGAGACAATGTCTAGAATGTGTACCTATTGTGAAAGGCTGTAATGTGAGGTGCTCCCGGTAAGCTTTATCTTAATTCATTAAATAAAAAGTGACAGTAGTTATTCTTCTATACAGCTTTGAGCTTCCCAGCATTGTTGTTGGATTCCTAACATTTATTTTTCTTCATGTTTGTCATTGAAATATGTAAAAAAACTTTTCATTTATTGTATCCTTTTGTGTATTAAATAAAACGTATAAACTTGATGATTATTGCTTAATTTTTACCATGTCAGGTATTATGGGGTCCATTTTTTGACATTTCATTTAATTTTACTTGACTATTTGATTGTTATTATTGTAATATCAATCTAATGTTGTGTCACTTCGAAAGAAATATCAAAAAATGGACCATAAATGTTATTTCGCAATAAAAGTAAAATTACAGTAGTTTTGAATATGCCGCCAAAAACTGTAAAATTACAGGAATCTTCTTTTTCGGCTGTTAGCGAAGTTCACAACCATCTGATTTGTGTTAGATATACTGCCGGGACTCTCAAGGTTGCGCCACCCGTACAAATAGAGGGCACCACGAGCCAGTTTCCCATCTATAAGTATTTTTTTTTATCTATGGGAGCAACCAATAAAGTTGCCCTGGTCACATTGGAAATCTGAGCAACGAACTTGCCGCTCACAGTTAATAAACCCATAGCAATGACTGAGATTACCTTTTACTCTGTCAAATATCTCAGATGAGATAAGCTGTAGAGCAGGAGTCTACTGGGATAAAATACCAGGCTTAAGTTGAGCAAAGGCATTCATGACATGATGGTCAAAACTGAATATTTGTTGAACATGGACGGACAATTTTTCACACTGAACATTGCAGCCAAAACTATCATCTACGCAAAATAGCTGGTCGAAATCACCGATGTCTCTTCTGTCTAGAAGTAGATGATATTTTTCAAATTCTTGAAGTCAAATTTCGATGCAATAATGCTTTCATCAACCAAAAGAAAGAGACCACTTCTTTCTGTTGGATGTAATTATGATAAAAATCATTTAATTGAAGTTTTTTGTATAGAAACCACAAAGGATTTTTTTTCAGTTATGCCAAGATGTGTTGTCTTTGTTTTATTGTCATTTTTTCCCACAAAACCGTTCAGCATAAAAGCACAAAACAACCACAGTTGTATCAAACAACAGCCCCGAGTGGTATATCCACACAACCAAAAAAAAAGATGATTTAATTGAATGCCGTAGACCATAAAAACCGGGAAATTGTATCGTTAAAATCGGTCGGTAGTAAATTAGTCAGGGTTTCAGCAAAAAGCCCTTATTAAATCTTGAAAGGATATGATGTCTGAGATAAGCCTATCCGGACTGGGATTCTACACTAGTATTTACAGTGATCCTCATAATAAAGTTAAGAAAATGTTCCAACTGGTCATAAATCAAAAGGGTAGAGAGGAGATTCAGATAAATAAAAATCTTTTCAGAACCGGAGTCTACCAAAATACTGTATTGTGTAATGCACCATTGAAAAAAAAAGTATAGTATAGTAGCGTTTTTTTACGGACAACTATGGAAAATAATGCACAACTTGTTTTTGGCAAGTGCCAACAGGCAAGCTATACAGTGCTATTCAAAAGTCCCCTCCCCCCCTCGTATCTTTTGAACAGCTACACTTACATTAATAGAATGTGGAGGGTGAGAATAAACTGTTGTAAACTTCTCTACGAAAGGTAACAAGTGACGTAATAGTAATAGATGATATCACAGTGCCACTCTGTGTGATATCTCGTTTGGAAGGCAATGACATTGGCTACATAGCCATATTAATTTTGTTTCGGTTTAAACTAATTTTGACTGATAAATTAAATAAATACCAAAATTATTATTTCACATTTAAATATTGAAGCCTCTAGTTAGTTGTCAAAAAAATTGACGTTTTTAATTTAATAGTATTTGTTGCTTTGCAAAGTTTTTCTAAATAGCTTAAATATTTAATTTTATTATTGTTTAATGAGACGTTTAAGAGTTTACATAGGCAAAATGGTACGTACTCAAGCCGACAAAGTAACAGCTATCTTAATAATTGGTGAATCTAGAAAGAATCTTCATGGAGCGGAACGTTTATTTAATGAGAGATACCCAGATCGCCCTATCTCGAGAACTTATTTGAGGGAGCTTCTTCACAAGTTTGAAGCAACAGGTAGTGTTCAAGATGCCAAACGATCTGGTCGACCAACATTTAGTGATGATAAAAAAATTGATATAGTTGCTGAAATAGTAGTAAACCCTACTTCCTCTTTAACTATAGTTGCGTCTATCTGTGAAGTAAGTAAAAGTACAGTACAGAGAGTGTTGGCTAAAAATAAATTTCATCCATACAAGTTAAAAATGGTGCACCATCTTTCGGATGACGACCCCGACAGAAGGCTCTAATTCTGTGAATGTATGACAAATAAAATTAGTCAAAACCCACATTACACAAAACAATTTGTTTTAGTGACGAAAGTACTTTTTGCCTCAATGGAAATGTGAATACAAAAAATGTAAGGTATTGGAGTGACACAAATCCTCACACGTTTCGTGAACAACATACCCAATTTCCAGAAAAAGTCAATGTTTGGGCAAGTATTTTGGGAAACCACATAGTTGGTCCTGTAAGCGGTGAAGTGTATATGGAGATGTTGCAAAATCCAATTGAGCCGTCAATTCTTGAAATTCTGGAAGATATTTCAGATGAATTCGGCCATCTTCAACAAGATGGTGCTCCTGCACATTATTATGGTGCAGTAGGACGTCACCTGGATGAAGAATATCGAGGTAGATGGATCGGCCGGCGAGGTCCTATAGAATGGCCACCTTGGTCACTAGATCTGACACCATTAGATTTTTCCTATGGGGGTAATTGAAATCCAAGGTTTATACTACGGCACCAGATATCATTGCCGTTTTGAAAAAAAAAATTATTGAAGAAGGCAATGCAATTTCAGCTGACACATTCGAACGAGTACGACAAGAGTTTACTAATAGGATGTATTACTGTCAGGAAGTAGACGGAGCACATTGCTATAAGAATCCATTGTTGATATTTGATTAATTAGATTTAAAAAAATAATTTCTATAATTTTGCTATTTATTTAATTTATCCGTCAAAATTAGTTTAAACCCAAACAAAATTAATATGGCTATGTAGCTAATGTCAATGCCTTTCAAACGAGATATTACTTGCCATAAGATCCTATTTAAAATTATTGGCCAGAGTGGCACTGTGACGTCATATATTACTATTACGTCACCTGTTACCATTCGTAGAGAAGCTCACAACACTTTATTTCCACCCTCCAAATTTTATTGTAAATGTAGCCGTTCAAAAGATACGAGGGGCGAGGGGAAAATGAACTTTAGCAGCCCAATGCTATTTGTAAAAGGGTGGAGTTAGGTTAAGTTAAGGGTCGAGGGTTGTTTTCCATGAATTAATGAAGTAACAATAATATTTGCCATCTGAAATTGAATAAACAATTTCCCCATAAAATCTACTCAAAATGACGTGGATAGTAGAAACTGTATTTGACCTAAATTTTCTCCAACTAATGTACCATGTACAGCTGAAGAATATGTTGAAATACCTCCCTGCAAAGCGAGGAGTTACCGATAAATAAGGAGGTCCTTGTGTGTCCATCTGAGGTTGTGGCCCCGCCAGATCAGCACGTTCGAACAAGCATGAACCGTAAAATAAACTGTCACAATATCAGTGGCGGACGTGCGCGGAAAAATAATTTACCCAAGAGGCCGAAATACCTTTTTTTTATTTCCGCATATATCTTATCTTTCTCCACCTATAAAATTAACAATAATGTTCATGTATGACAGTAAATCTTGGCACACATTTTTTTATTACGGTAAACGAACAAAAAATGTTACGTGTTACGTGTTTAGATTAACAAAAATGTTGATGATAAATTAAAAATTGTTATCTCCTGATTACTGAGCAAGGCTCAATGGACACTGTATCCTGAAGAAACATCGAAACAATGAAATTTTCTTGTTTAAGTGTCGATCTGAAATCTACAAACTCATATTTCAAAAATTCTCTTTTGGTTTATTAAAATTGAAATATCGTTTGAACTCGATCGACTAAAATCTCAATACTATTATGGCTAGCTTTCACCAACATGAAACTACATTGGAAATTGACGGATTGCGTGTCATTTCGTTCGTTTAATATTACGTGAAATATAATATTCGATCTCTATTTTCCTATTTCCTTTAGTCGAATTCCACTAAAAGCGATCAAAACAACAAACTACTTCAACCGAAGCACGTGCATGAATGCTCTCTAAAGGCTGGAATGAAAATGTGAAAGTATTTGCGGTCACAGAAATGTGCAGTGTTTCCAAATTTTTTGTTTTATTTTGTGAACGTTGCAAAATTTTTTCAATTTCGATAGATATCGATGCAAAGCGTTAGAATAATATATTTTTTACTTAATTACAATTTTCACATTTAAGTGAAGATTGTTATCAATAGATGTCGCTATTAACGCATCCTTAGCATTCCCTTCAATGGGGTAAATGTATTATTGTGATATCAGCATATTCTCCAGTCTAGAATGATTCTCTTAGAGCTTTTGAACGAATGCTATCTACCTTGTACTGATAAAGCGCAAATAAGCCAAGTCCGGTCTGCAAGTGATATTGTCTTGTATACTATTGATTTTTGCATACCTAGTTGTCTTATTTTAAGAGTTGTTATGAATTTTTTAGATTATAACGAGTTTTGTAATTATCCATATTCCATTCTGAAGCTGCTGTAAACTATTATAAAGCTTTAAATATCTCGACAACAGTGAAGTTTTGGAATATTTGAAGATGTTTACATCAAAACGTCAAACACAGTATTACATCATTAAATTAATGGATATACAACGGCGACGAAATACTTGCTAGTATTATATACATGAGAGAGAAACACCTATTTTACTCAAAAGCAGATAATTCAATTATCTAGTAGCAAAATCATATTTCAAAATAAACAGAATCTCAAAAAACTGAAAATTTAATATCTGTTTCTGTATCTGTAGAGTGGGGAGGGTGAGTGTGTAGGCTCACAGCACTTAGGCCACATGAGACCCATTGTACATCCTCCCGAGGAGTTGTCCTCCTAGGTCATTGTCCATTCTGTCCTTCTCAGGAAGGTGGACAGGTCACTAGGAGACATCTCCTTTATACCGGCAGGTGTAGGCCAAGACTCACCGAACACACTCTCTTATTGACGATAACTCTGGACACTCGCATAAGACATGTCTGACAGTTTCATCTTCCTGTTCACACATCCTTCGTAGAGGTGTGTCCACTAGCCCCATAGTATGGAGGTGTTTCCTTAGTTGAAAGTGACCAGTCGGAAATCCTACTGTTAAACGTAGGTTTTTCCTGGTCATCGCCAAATATTCCTTCGGCGCCAGCTTCCCAGGGTCCCCCAGGGTGATCCTGGCAAGACTGCATCCTTTGATTCCATCCCATCTCCTAAGGGATTGAGCATGGGTGTAACGTTTGGCTAGTTCCGCAATTGTCGAAGTCGTTAGGCCGTAGGTGTCACTGGGTCCTAGAATTTTTAGTCCAGCGGCTTTGCTGGCTAAATAATCAGCAATGCGATTTCCTTTACTCCTGTCGTGCCCTTCAACCCACCTCAGGATAAAATTGTTATCTGCCGAGGCGTCAGCTAAATCTTGGTGGCACTCTAGTACTAGCCTCGATATAACACGTTGTCTGTTCAAGGCTAATAGGGCTTGTCTACTATCGGTGCAGATTATTATGTTTTTGCCAGAAATTCCTCTTCTGGTTAGTTATTTTGTGGCAATTGAGATACCAGCCAGTTCTGTTTGAACCACGCTGGTATTGTTTCCCATTCCCCACTTAATCTTTGGGCTTAGTGCTCTCGAGTAAACTACACATCCTGAGCCTTCTTTCATTTTTGAACCATCTTGAAAATTTAATAATTTATGTTGAAATAATAATTATTAAATTGGATTTTAGAAGGAGCTAGCGAAACTAGTGTTATCAATTTTTTTACCACCACTTGTAATACTAATATTAATAATGGAAAGTGTACAGAATTGAAGAACGAACAATTTTTTTTCTCCAGCTGCCATGTCACGCAACATTATCAGGAAAACCAAATCAAGTTTTTCACGTTTTAATTCAATATTCAGGTGTAGATAAAATTTTCAAATTCCATCTTTTAATGTAGTTTCAAAAGTATAACAAATTTCTTCCAGTTTATCAGCTATTAAAATACACTTTCACATAAACTTCTTTTCAATCATGGAACTAAATTTTCTCACAAGTAGTTAATATTGTATTATAATAACTTCCTTCCTGGGAAATTTTATGTCTCCGTAAAACTGTAACAAAATTATTTCTGCTCACCTTCTATCTAATAATTTTCCATCGATTTTAGAAAGGTATTCGATTTCATGTAAGATTTATCCAGTACCAAGCCTACTTTTTAATAGAAGTTGTGCTTAATAATATTCACGAATTACCAAAAATGTGCTATATTTTGTGATCATCATCATCATCGTCAAGTCTTTAAATCTAATAGATTGTGGCCAACGCTAATGCGCTTTTAAATCCATTTATTAGGGTGGATTACTTCCCTTTCACTCCTTATTGTTACAATTTCTTGTGTGTCCTGGCTTCAGAAGTTATTTTCTTCCATTCTGCTCTATTTCTGTATTTTTCCCTCCACTCTTTGATTCCCATCCTTTTTGTATCCTCTTCTATCTGATTCCTCCTCTGGGTCTTTCCCTTCTTCTCGGCCACAGAGGAGTCCATTGTGTTATTCTTCTTATCATTTCTCCAGGCTTTCGTCTCATAATATGTCCTGCCCATTTTAGGCGTTGTGCTTTTATATATTTCACGATTTTCTCATTGCTCAACTCGCTTTCTATTTCTTTGTTAGTTTCGAGTCTCCTTTTCCCAGTTCTTGATATGTTCGGCCCCATTATCGTTCTAATAATCTTTTTTCCTATGATTTTCAAGTCTCCTGCTTCTTTTTTGTTTATTACAGTTGTTTCTAAGCCATACGCGATCACTGGTCTTATTAGTGATAGTTATCTAAAAACTTTCAGTTAGGGCCTCTTCTACAATGCCAGTATAGAAGTCAGTATAGTTATTCCTAGAATTATAACATCATATTCTTCAAATAAGGAACCTCAATCAACTTATGCTATACTGCAACAAACTTCAAGTATTTAGGATCGGTATAGTCTTATCTCTTCAGTTTTCTCATCTTCTGACTCGGAAAGTTGGTATTTTCACGCTAAACCAACCAATAGGAATGCTGAATAAGATTATTCCTCGGAAATAGATAACTTATAATCTGGTTCATACTCGGAATAAAGATATACCTCTAATGTAGAACGTATATCAGGTTTATACCCTCATTCTCCTCTATTCTGTCCCCTGCTTTACAGCTCCTGCGGATAGTTTAACAGTCCAAGTAGCTCCCTTGAGTCCCTTCTTTCAAGTACTTTGCTAGGTGTCCCGAGATACCCAACTTTCCGCAACTAGAGACAGAGCATGATTGGTTTAGAACTGAGTATTACTAAGCCAAAATATGCGAAAAACCAGTAGAAAGACAATTGCTCTAGAACTCAATGTTTTACTCGACATTATAATAATCCTTTTGTCATCTATCTTCAACAATATTGAACCTTATCATAATGACACACTGTGTATATATCAGTGAAGTGTTATCCGTTACGATTTTTAATAAAGCAGCTAATAAAGAGAAACATGTTTCCGACATTAAAAAGATCAGTCTAGGACTGAGCGATATCATGACGTTCAGATTAAAATTAAAGCTAAACGCAATTGGAAAAAATCTCAGACGCGAAACCATCGAAAAGAAATTGGAGTGAAACGCCGTATCCAATATGGATTTTAAAACGGGAAGCATATGTGTGCAGTTTTCTATTTCTATTTGTTGAAAATATAGTGTAGATAGTATTGATCAGTCTGAGAAAATTACTGGTAACTAATTGAAATGCGTTGAAAGATATAGTTTTATAGTAAAATGGGTCATAACAATGTTTTTTTGCAATTCACTTACGAAATGTCATCATTTTGTCACTCGGGGACAACAAATCCATTTATGTTTACTAAGAATACCTAGTTTTATTATGAAATTAATTAGACAACTACATATTATAATATTTTTATTGAGAAATCACTGTAATTTATTATAAATATTGAACGTACAGTTTTGAAACGTATTGCCACGGAATACTGCTGCCCTTTGTTCATTACTTGTAGACATAGATGAAACCCCAGATGATACATCATTGTTAAAAAACTCACCCACGTTTGAATTCATTGTTATGCTTGTCGATGTACTTTGTTTTGGAACTGCGATATTGTCGATATTTGTCAATGTATTTTGCACAAGTATCTTCACAGCTGTTTTTCTTTTATTATTGATAGATTCGTCAATATAATTTTCAGCAACAGCGTTGGACTTCCATCCACCATACCTTTTCAACGTTTGTATATCAGCACCAGCATCTGACAGTAACGTTGCAGACGATATGCAAAATGCATGCTTAGTGTATAATTTAGGATTTTGCTAGCCAAGGAATGTTGCAATTTTTTGGGGGTGTCAGAAAATGTGTTGATGCCAACAGGTTGAATATTGCATTTTCCGTTTCGATATCCGAGGAAAAAACGATTATTTTTTACATGGTTTGGACGCATTTGAATGTATTTTCGTACTAATGCAATCAGATTAATTCCATCAACATCATCTTCGGTTATTGTAAAAATTCTTTTAGTCTTCGTATCTTGAATGCTTATTTTAATAAAAGAACCGCAGTCGCTAACATCCTCGGTCCGCATATTTAGTAATTCATTTCTTCGGCAACCTCCTGCTATCCCAACTATAAAAATTACTTTCAAACCCAAATAAATGTGATCATCAGCTTCTATTAAAAATCTACTGAAATCTTCCTTACTAGATCTTTTTGATTTTTTTGGCCGATATCCTTTCGCATTCCTTTTCAAAAAAGCAATCAAATTTGTAAACTTACTGATATCCACATTTTTATTGACATAGATTGTTGTTCGTAACATCGAATAGTGACTCCACATCGTCGACGGTTGGAATATTTGGGTCCGTTGAACTATAGGGAAACACGAATTTTTGACTGATTTTGCGAAAAATCGATAGTACTCACCTATTTTGAGAATAATCCGTCAAAAAATTTGCGGGTTATACATATTTTGCTGAGAAAAATCCAAAAAAAGATTTTTTTCGCCACTTGAGCCATAACTTTTGGGCTAGTTATTTTATACAAACCACAGTTTAAATGAATTGCACTGTACGGAAAAGTGATCAACAACATGTTTTCTCGCTAATTATAACAACATTTCAGTTAGTTTCTTCATAATATTGTTTAAATTACCACTTTTATAAATATATATTTGACAGGCTACAAATTTGTATGAAAACAATTAAATCAAATGACAAATGACATAGAAGCTCTAGCGTAATGTATGACATGGTTGCCAGCTGTAAACGATTACTTGAGAATCATGATATTTTTAAAATATTAATTAATTATTGCATCGAATTTCATCTTAGAAAGTATTGAATGAGAGGGATGAATGCATTGTAATGCACATCAATCTATTCAAGAAGAGGAAAAAAAATATAATAATTGGATTCACCCTTCCCCTTCTAGAATAACTTAATGTGGATTACAAATAATTGGAGGCATTTGCCTTTCCCTCAAGACTCGCCTCAAGATATTCAAGAAGGGAATATAATAATTGGATTCACCCTTCCCTTTCTTGAATAACTTAATGTGGATTACAAAGTATTGGATATCAAATGCCTTGCCCTCAAAAGATATTCCAGAAGGGGAAGGGAATATAATAATTGGATTCTCACTCTTCCCCTTCTAGAATAATTAAGTTAATCTAGAAGGGGAAGGGTGAATCCAATTATTATATTCCCTTCCCCTTCTGGAATAACTTGATTTGGATTACAAAGTATTGGATATTTTTTGAGGGGAAGGCTGAAGACAATGATTATATATTTTTTGTTTCCCCTTCTTCAAATACGCAATATAAGGATATCATCATATATAAAATGTGTTTATAATTTCATTTATGTTCTTGGGTTTGTCTTGAATGAATCTTACAAAAATATAGTCTGATACAATATTTAATTTCGTATCTTAATAGTCATGTAGCATGATTGTGGAGTAGTCGATTACAGCTGGCAACCACGCTACAAAGTATTGTATGTTTTGTAGGCTGCATATCTGTGTATGCGATTATTATTAAAATTATTTATATCCAAACTGGTTGCCTGTCAAATATATATTTATAAAAGTGGTAATTTAAACAATATTATGAAGAATCTAACTGGATTTTTTTCATAGATAGCGAGAACACATGTTGTTGATCACTTTCATGTACAGAGCAATACATTTAAACTGTTTTTTGTATGAAATATCATGCCAAAAAGTAATGGCTCAAGTGGCGAAAAAAAATCTTTTTTTGGATTTTTCTTTGTAAATTGTGTAAAACCCGCAAATTTTTTGACGGATTATTCTCAAAATAGGTGAGTACTATCGATTTTTCGCAAAATCAGTCAAAAATTCGTCTTTCCCTATAGTTCAACGGACCCGGAATATTTTGACTTTGTATGAAAAATAAGCAAGAAGAACCTTTTCTGATACTGTTTTTTCAGTATTTATCTTCTTCACTTCGCACCACTTTTGGAAGTTAGAATAAGCTGTTTCATATGCTGCTTTTGACTTAATTGGCAGCAAATTTGCTACAACAGCTTTTGCAACTTCTTCAACGTCTGAAGGTAGGGACTCTTCAGATTCGCTCATTTTTAAAGATAGAATGGACAGAATTAACAAATAAATGTGGTTATTTTGACAAATATGTCTTAACATTTGAGGTTTTGATCATTGTTGTAATGGTTATCTCCATAGAAACAAACAAGCATGGCTTTGATAGTATTTAAAATTTCAATGAAACGTAATGAAAATTTTATTTTTTTATTTTCGTCAACTGAATTACAAAAAATCTTGTATATAAACACGATGCAAAACGCCGTGTTTTTTGCACACGATGTGTTGGACCACTCGCTACGCCCGTGGTCCAATCATCACATCTAGTGTAAAAACACGTTCATTTCGCAACTAGTTGTATAAATAGCTATTTTATCTATAAAAAACAGTATTAGAATTAATATCGATGATGATTGTGAACTTAATATGGTTAGCTTAACCTTAGAGTATTAAGTGGATTGAACTTCTGTTGATTATTTTGTCAATACTTACTACAAAAACATCGAAACTAAATGAAATTTTCTTGCTTAAAATGGAAATAAAAATTAACCAAACAACAATAATAAGTTGAAGTGTACTACGTGGCCTATATTGTCAGTAATAAAACGTATTTATATTTCCATTATTCTCCCTCATTTTCCTATAGATGTATTCTATTTACAAGCGAACAAATTTATTGATTGATTGAAAAACGATAACGGCAAATTGGAGACTAATTCGAGGCAGTGACAAACAATAACCGATAATATTGGAGCAATTGTCACGACAGGTCGGGAATTTCCATATTCAGAAATTCTGCTATATTTGCTGGTCGACGGACTCACAAACGAGAGAGAGTTTTCCATGTTCCCGAATAGGGAATCGTGCACGATGGAAGATATAGGTCAAACTTCATTGATAACTGATATGAAGATTTAGGAAGAAGAAAATTCCTTCATTTGCTCAAAAAATATGATTTTTAGGGTTTGAAATAATTAGCATTATTTATTTTTTACTAAAAACCTGCCACAGCTTCTTTAGATAACCCCTACTTAGCAAGAAGACCGCTAAATTAGAAACCACTATTCAATTAAAATTCTCATACCTGTCTCAACTAAATACCTTTCTGGGGGCCTGAACCTTTTTGCGGAATCAGCCCCAATGTAATATTGGAAGAAATAGGTGAAGCCGAGAAAAAGAGAAGATCTGACCATTGGAAAGATCTAGTAGGGCTGATACAATTAAATATTCTTCTGGGTGACTACAACCTGTTGAGATCAGATGAATGCATAGGTCAAAGTAAAACTGCGCTAAGAGTTTGTTGGATAATCTGTCGTCTACACTTGTTTTGAATAGTTGTTACTGAGAGTTAATAATAGAGCTTTATTCTTAGGTCCACTTTGTTATAAGAAGTAAGAATTTAGTGTAAACAATTTATGGAGAGTAGAATAACTATTACGATGTTAAATTTAACAGAAATTATTATACCGAACTGAAACGCGGTTCTCTTGGATGTGTAAGGCTAGCCATACTATTTCACTCTAGCTAGAGGAAGTTGCAATAATACAATTATATCTCTAATTTCACGCGAAAGTCAAACTGGAAACTACTGCCGACGGCTATCTTGTTTCCCTCTCTCGAAATTCGCTTTTCGCTTTCATGTTAGATTGATTGCTTGTGTGTCAGTAGTGTTATCTAAATTAACTACTGTGAAATAACCAAATGAGAAGTCATGTTTACAATGAAGGAGTGTTCATTTACTTTACGAATTTCCTCCGCCGACGTACACCATACATTTTTGTTGTTAACACCGATATGCGCGTTTCCACGTGAGGAAATTGAAACGGATTCTAGTTATTCACTTAATTACAGTTTCCTTTAAATATAATGGTTCAATAATATTACAACACGACACAACGTTTTTGATAAATACTTTTCAAAAAACAGAACTAAGATGTAACAACCACTTCTCGTGCCGTATGCCCCGACAGACATTGAATTACAGTTCTAAGTTAGACGGTGTTAAGATATCTGCACGATATAACCAACACAAAGGTAAGATTCTCAATTATTTAATTCTGAAACAGCAGATTGATAAATAGTCATTACAAGATTTTGCGACGGTTTTTGACAATATTTATCATGAAATTCCAATGAAAAACTCCGAAGTATTTGTTCAAGTTCTGACCATTGGATGGAAATGGAAAGGGAAGTTGGTCGCTCAGAGGTGTTTGACTCGAAATGACGGACACTATTCAAAATAAATCATCCTACTGATGACTTTCGACTACTTATTAGAGACACCCAGTAGGAATTTGTCCACTTACCAACAACTCTAATTCGATGATAACCTTGTGAATGCGTCGGTCAATTTCCTTTGTAAAAAAAGGTTACATCCGTATCGCATGAAAGGGGAGTCAATTCGGAAATTTTCTCGCGCAAACGGGACATCAGATGGGTTTGGGAATCATAGGATTGAATTATTGAGGAGCAGTGTAAGAGCATCTGGCGTCTAGAATCGTCGCGATGCCGTCTTTTCCGTCGAGACGCACTTACGACGAATAAGTATTTATGAAGAGAGACGCGACTCGACTAACCGAACGGATCGTCTTATCAATATTTTCGTGAATAAACTGTTTGATGTACATACATGAAATTGTATATTGGGATTGATCGCTTTGGCCAATAATGTATGTATGTCATAATGTGAATTTTGAATGACGAGGCCGAAAAAAGCTGATTTATTAGTTTATTACATACTTTGGAATACAAAATGTCGCATAGCTGTACTAAAATCCTACATTAAATATTAAATTGGTTCCAATAAAACGCTTGGATAAGTTTGAACCATAACATCTGACGGTAGAACCAAAGTCTATATATTCCAATAAGTCCGGCCACTCTCTCGACGACGCGAGAATCCCCCTCCTGCCGACACCCACCGTCTCACCGGCAAAACCCACATCTGATGTGGGATTTATTGATTTTTCAGTTCTGTTTGACTTACACGGTGGTGTAGCAGAGCGTTGTATCGGTTGCGCCCAAGAAAGTGATCTTGAATTTTAATTTGTGCGAACGTTATCTGCTGTGTTTTTGATTGTGTGAAATGCCCTGGTTTATGTGGGTGGATATTTTTTGCAAAAGTGTTTTGTTAAACACAAATGCGATATTTGCCTAAACTTTTGCAATAAGGAAGGTTGTGACCAATCCACATCATTCTGCGAAAAACAAGTCTATGAAGGTAGTAAGCAGGGACGGTTTGGAGGATTGACAGTTCCCCCAAAAATTTTCAGTGAATATCTGATTTCTTTAGAAAATATATTCACTGAAAATTTCAATGATTCATGTGTGCAGGATGATGTAGGAATAGGAATGAACTTGAAGACCAAGTTGTCTACTATCGCATTTTCTCATTCTTGCCCAAACTTCCCATGGGAATACCTGCTGTCCTTATATACAAAGGTGCGAATCTATTATACACTGAAATTTGCAAATTCCTCACTAAGGACCTTTAGAAAGAATAAAGAACATCCTAAAATGAAAATCTTGAAAAATTTATAACTATTTATCAATTTTTAAGAATGTGCATAATACTTATTTGTCTGTTAATATTTCATTATTTTTATTCAATACAACGCTACAGAGTACACTCCAAATGGACTTTACCTAAATAATTGTTCATTTGTATTCGTTTTGTCCCAAGTAGATGTTAAACTGTGTTATTTCTTTTATAATGATTATATCAACACAAATGTTCATTCGCTGATCATTCTGTATTAGCTATTAAGTATTATCAGATATACGTTATTGAAGTCTATGTTTATGATTTTTTTCATTCCATTCCTCGGTTAAAACAAAATTTCTAAAAAGTTACTTAGCAATAATGGTAAGTAACTATTTTTGACATATAATTTATATAAATTGCTAATATTTTTGAAAACAAGAATAAAGTCAACATATTTTTTAATTGCACCCGGTAAATTCCTTCACAAATGAACTCACCGTCCGTCACCTCGTATACTACCAAATGACTAGCAAAAACAGGTGTCGCACATGATTTACGACTCCCGCAAAAAATGCCGGCGTTTTCTGACGAACAAAGGAGTGACCGGACTTATTGGAATATATAGACTTTGGTAGAACCACAGAGTACATCATCTAACAAGAGGCGAAAGAAAGTAGCTTTCGTGATCACAAATTTGTGTGCACATGCGTGAATTAATTAGTTAATCTGTCAATGTCAAGCCGTCACTTCCGTACATTCCCCTCAGTTCACCGTGTATTATTTAAAGATCACGTTGAAAATGGGGTACTTCTCATTACACACATGAGATGAATAATAAGGTGTTCTTATGGTAGTGGTTAAAAAAATATTCCTTAGACCTAATTGGGAGGGATGTTCATCAACACTACTATTTTTCTTAGTGTAGTATTACTTTTCTCAGGTAGTTTATGTGTCAATGCCTCGACGTATTTCCGCTCAATATCGTGTTAGTCCGACTTCAAAGGAACCGACAAAGCTTTCGTTTCTTGTTAGATGTTGTACACTGTGGTAGAACTATAACAGCTAATCATAAAACTCGAGCTCATGCTGTTTTACTGGTTGCTATCTCCTTTGACAGTTCGCGGCTCACGAGTGAGTTAAGTGCGGCTATGATAGAGAAAGAGCGTATTTCAATTCTGATCAAAACTCACATCTAATCAGTTGACACAACACGCGTTTAGCAGGAAATTGCTGATCGCTCTGGTATCTCTACCTTGGGATGACGAGACTATAAGGATGCTATATATATATATGGTCGAAAAATAATTTTTTTTAATTATTTGTGTTTTTTCAAATAATATTTTTCGAATTGTACCAACACTACAGGAATAATAGTAAAAACGTTTTTGAAATAACGGTCTAGCAAAAGCAAAAGGAAACTTCTGTGCCAAAATATGTTGTGTCTCTTAGTCGAGTTCATAAGAGTGTGATAAGCTATTGTCTCAAGATGACCTAGTTTTTGGATATTGCGAGGATGGAAATAAAAGCAAGCTCCATGTTTTTGATTTATAATTGTTCTTTTGTTATTCGAACTTTCTAATACTAGGCGCTCTCCTACAATGATTACATTTTGTAATGTAAATAAACCCACTATTATTATCATTGTTCACCAATTGATTATTTTTTTAAACGACCACTACGACAAAAACCTTATTTATTCCCAGTAACAGCAAAGACAAAACCTTATTGAGTGAGAAGGATAATGACTTGCTGGTTATTTTAATGTCATACTTATACCAAAAACACAATAACCCTATAACATCTAACAGTTGAAAAAATATACCTAATAAAGAATAATCAAAAGATTTCACAACGCCTAGATCAGAAATCTTGGAAATCAAACTTGATGGTGTTCCAATTTGGCTGGAATGGATATAAAACCAGCTATTACTGGCTGGATTTTTGCAATGCTAACAAACAGAACAGCTACTACATCTCGACAGGTATCCAACTGGTTCCCCACAGGCCAGAGTACCAGTACTCTTCACAAAGTTAACCTATCACCATTACACTACCTGTACTAGCTACTTTTTTGAAAGTCTTTTATTTCAAACCCTGCTCAGAAAATCAAATATTCTTGGTGCATAATTCATTGTATTGAGTATTCTGTCGATTTAAAAAATAATTCAACTGATTTTTTTTTATAATTCACATTTACTTCGAAAAAGCAAACTCACAAAGTCACTACTAGCTTTAGGATCTACTCTTCTACTTCAGCTCACCCTTTAAACTATTTCATCCAAAATATTGCATGATATGCTTAAAAACAACGGGTCTATGTTGTATCGTTTTTGAGCAGTGGATGAACTTGTACTTTTGGTGTTCCTCAAGGCACTGTACTTGGACCAATACTTTTTATAATGTACACTAATGACTTACTTCTTCTTAGGTGTACAGGTACCATCACTTTTTTATGTCATTCTGAAGATATTTTAAATAGAGAAATAATTATCAATAATATAAAATTTTCATTAGATAAAGGAATCAATTGAAAACAGTTTCATCTGAAAAGTGATAATATATTTATATTTTTTCCAATATCTTTGTGCATATCATCTACTTTCAGTACATCACCTATTTTCCTTTATAGATCTCGAAAATTGTGAAAGTTTCTCTAATAAGATCCATTCACTATATTATTGGAAATGTTGGCTGTTATTTTTATAGGAAAGAAGCGATCTCATCGAATTTTTATAGGCTATATAAAACAAACGAATTTTGTGTATAAATTGAAAAATGTCTGTTGTAGTTCTTCTATATTTTATTTTCGGGAGATTCATATTTCGCATGATTCGACAGAGGAAAAGCTATTGGAAGCTAAAGTGGGACGGAATGTGAGTTTACCTAGCCATTTTATTTACGGCCGAGTACAGTATTTTGACAGGCGTCATGACTCTACAGTTTTTATTGATGACAGGTTTTAAAATTATTATGTTTATTGATTTGTTGTCGATAGAAATAGGTTCAGCTATATTTTTATTAAACGTATTCAAGAATATTTGTGTGGAAAATAAACAGCTTCCGGAAGAATTTTATAAATATATATAAAAATAATTCAATTATCGAAATATCATCCACACAATAACACATGTTAATAGCTAGGCATACACATAGCAATTTAAGAATACGTTATATAGCAAAGGCTCCTATAGCAAATGATTTTTTCTAAGGAGCCGTCCCTTCGCCGGCACCACCTCAGCCACCTGGGCTTATTGTGGATACTCCTAGTATTCTGACTACAGCCTATTCAGCCAATCCGTTCCCTGTATTAGCTCATACAGATTCCTTGCTGGTTGGTTGTAGAAGTCTTCTGGAGTCATTAGGGTTCTACCATACAGTTTCTGCCTTCTGTGGTCCAGCGACTCACAGATGCATAATATATATAGAACTTTTGTCTCACAGGGCAAATCGAAAGAAATTGTTCCCAATTCTGGATCAACTGAATATCTTAAAACGCTAGAATGCGAATTTCGATTCTGACTATGTTCTGCTATTGATTATTCTTCATGACGTTATATCAAATGTGCGTAATCCCATATCAGGGTTTATCATTTTATGCATATACTGGTATATTAAACATATCAGAGCGATTCCACACACGCACGTATTAACTGGTGAATTAATATCGTAATAATATACAAACTATTCTAGATAACCATCTCTATACCAAGAGTTCTAAAGTTTTCTGGAAAATATATGGTAACAGTAGGAGGGATTCTTTGTTCATAAATTAATGCAGGACTGGGTATTTAACTGTTTATTATTATACTGACCGTGGAGTAAGGCATGTGGTTTTTCTTAAATTAACATAATTTGAAATATTAGTTGTATGTATAAAAATAATTGTGGAATATAAGTATTATTTTTGCAATAAATTTTTATTTTTCGAAAGAAGCATTACTCAATTTAAGAGGGTTCTCTTTGCATTTAAAGCTAGAGAAAAAACTAGTAGATAACGAGTGATATGTTCGATAATAATTAGTTTAGTGCGAGTTATATTTGGGGAGAGAATATAATGAATGCAAATTCTGTTATACCTTTGGATACACAGAATAGCGTGAACTGATTCCACTGTGATTTTTTTTCAGAATCACTCATCTTTAAACTGAACTAATCTGTCGTTTTCTAACTAGAAATAGCACTGTGACAAACGAAAAGTGAACAAAAGTTTTGATCTCAAAACATACCATAATATTGGGCTCTGTAGCAGAATAGCGTTAGTCAAAATAGCGCCGCACAAAAAATATTGTCCTGAGCTGTTTTGTCCTGCGCTACTTTGTCCGCCGCTATTTTTATCCAGCGCTATTTTTGTGCGGCACTATTTTGTCAAGCGCTGTTTTTGTCCAGTGGCATTTTGTCCAGCGCTATTTTGTCCTGCGCTGTTTTTGTCCAGCGTTATTTTTGTGCGGCGCTGTTTTTGTCCAGTGCCATTTTGTCCGGTGCCATTTTGTCCGGTGCCATTTTGTCCTGCGCTGATTTTGTCCTGCGCTGTTTTTGTCCAGCGCTATTTTGTCCGCCGCTGTTTCTGTCCAGCGCTATTTTGTACTGCGCTGTTTTGTCCTGTGCTATTATGTCCGGCGCTATTTTGTCAAGCGTTGCTTTTGTCCAGTGCCATTTTGTCCAGCATATCAGCGACCACACTTACCTCGGATGCTAGTCACGTGGAAAGCGAAAACATACATCATTCCTACAAAACTAATATTTACAAATTTACAGTTGGATGCGGCATTTTCTTTCCCGCTACCGCTCGGCTCAGACCCATACATGTTGTTAATTTTACTGTCAGGAATGGACTGCGCAGTGGTACACCGGTACCACTGTCATTGGTGCAAACGAGGCGGTAAAACCGATACGCTGATCAATCAGATTGTGTGGTTTGAATTTTGAAGGTGCGCAGTTCGAAATACTTGTTACATTCGAACAGTGAGTATTAACAAAAATATGCTTTCACTCGGAAATGCATATATTATTAACAAGAAAGAAAGCATGGATTATAGATTTCGTTAATCAAATGATAAAAATAGCAATTGAATCGGTTGGAGTATAATTGTTTGCTAAAAATAAAACAACAAACACAAAAAAGTGGTAGTTAAGATTGAGATAATGAACAGGGGGTCCATTCTCAAACAGTGACATTTTTTGTCGCATGCGAGATTTTACTTCTTTATATACATCCTTGATTGACAAAAGTATAATCTCGCATGCGACAGAAAATGTCACTGTTTGAGAATAGACCCCCAGAACTGACAAATGTTGTTGTTAGTGGCATCAAAGCTGTATGGAGCGGGCGGTAATCTGACCACTAGGCAACAGAATGGAATTTCGGTATGATATACAAAATTCGTTGTTTTTTTGAAAAATTTTACTTTGACCTTGAATAACTTGTATTCGATGATGACTATCGTAATACTAATATTAAACTTTAACTGGTATCTTTTTTCATTTTTTTGAATCGCCCTAATATATATGAACCCATTTTTACCGATGATTTATTAGATAAAACTCGACGAAATGTGGTGCGCTATCTCCGAGTCCGACCCCAACAAACATTTTTTTCCATTTCTCGAATCACTTTTTACAGCCACATGTAAACCAGGAAACAAATTGCCCCAAATATCAGTATCAGTGTGTCAGTATGTGAATACCGACACGATACATTTTTAGTAATATCATAAATTCTGAGTGGCGTGGTACACTTTATGCAAATTTTCCCTCGTATCAATTCAACTATGCATTCGTGAACTACGCAAGCGTTTGTATATATTTCTACGTACTTATTTATGTATACTTTGTGTGGCGAATGTATTTGGAGGACGGAATCATTTTTTTCGTCGTTTAGATGGTTTTATCCTTTCCATTTAGAAAAATGTGCGCCGCGACGGATATAAGAAATCAAATATATGAGGGACGGAATATCCGGAAGAAGGTTCACGAAAAACATGACACAAAACACAAAATATTGCTCCAGTCAATAACGTGTAGTCCTTTCAAGTATGTCACCATGCTTACAGATGAGTGACACCAAATTCAAACATTTATAGGGTATCCCTCATCATGCTTTTTTTAAATAATTGGTTCCTTACTTTATCACAACCTAGAACTCTTTTTGTTGAGCTGTACTTGGACAATAATTTTTTATTTATGTGAGAAATGAAAATTGAATAGTGTCTTTTGTGTACAAATATATCACTACAGATTAAAAATACATATAGCAGGTCGAACAAATTAAAATAACCACTAGTCCGTCATTCATAACAATCGTCCGAGATGCACTGAATTCCGCTTACCTATAAATAGCAGGGAAAATATATTTTTGCTTCGGTCTCATTTTAGATTACTCTACGTTTTTTAAGCACGGTGAGATCACGAGCAAAACCTAAATTAATTAAAATCACACGATCTTTACCTATCACGTGTTAAATCTGATTAATGTTCGATCAACCGCGAAAGGAAAATGTCCAAACATGATAATATTTAATTTAAAATATCGACGACGTTCATAAAATTAGAAAGATCCAATTAGCCTTTTTCCTGGGGAAAGTACACTACACGTTGTTGTCAATACAGAATTCAAAACAAATGTATACTTTGGCAAATTTATCTGAAGCTGTGGAAGGAATGCAGTCGAAAACATTCGATATTGCCACGTTTAACTATGAAAAAGCTAAAGTGCTAAGTATATAGTGATAATGATTAGAAAAAGGACTTTTTATTCTTAACAATATTAACAATATGATTAAACGTTAATTCTCTAATGTGCTTGTTTCCTTGGATTGTTTCTATTGACATTATTTTTTCAATTTATGAATATTAAAAGATGAGCACTTTTCCAAATTTGTTACAGGATTCTTCAAGCTCTGGCAGCGTTGTACGAAAACAATAATTACCACACCCCCTGAATTACATAATTATTGGTGATTTTTATCGAAAGCTGACTTCTTTTTGGCAAGCGCGTGCGTGTGTCGCTTCGTCAATTGACTGATATTGATTTATCCAGTGGTGTTGGTATTGTCAGTGACCTTTGTATTTCCAATTTTACTTGGTAAAATAGGTATCATTCGCCATTTGTACGTTTATGACAGATATGCGCAATGTTTCCTCGCCTCTTACCGATGCCCCGTAGCTTCAGATGAACTTGCCAAACTATACCCCCCACACTGATGCTGCCCCTAGCGGATTTTTTTCCAATATTCTCAGGAAAGAGGATAATGAAATAGAATACTGAATGTTTGTACCTTTTTTAATATCATCTTCCATTCCAGATGCTTTATGTCCACTAGTTTGACTGGGGGAATTTGAAGTAGTTATCACGGTTTTTTTCCTACTTTCAAGTGGGGATGCTAAGCTACTAAAATTTTTGAGGGAAGGTGAGCTAGGGACAGGTAGGTTTTTTGAATGGTGGATAGCTTCCTGTTGCTGTTTTTTTGGTTGGTTAAACTAAGTTATACTTACACTGGACGGACACTAATGCTGGGAAAATAGTTGGTGTGGCTTATGGTTGTATTTAGTAGACTCCGTTTCACACAAGAAGAAGCCACTTGAAATTTGTCAACTGATTTGCGCAGAAACCAAAATCGGTCATGTCTATCTTTGTCGACTCGTAACGTCTGTCTCATGTGATTTTATTATCGACAGCTCAGGTTGTGTGTTTGAAGCAATTATTCACTGTCGAATATTTTTGATTTTTGAATAGCTTAAGACGTTTAGCTAGTTTATTTGTGACTGTTGCGTGTTTTATTTAATCTACAACCATGCCTACTGAAAAACTTGTTGGTGTTAATTAAAAAATTATCCACAGTGAAGGCTGACAGATTCTAATTTTGTGTTAACCAACAAAATGTAAAAACGTTACGCTACCGATTTAAAGTCGAATGTCAATTTTACAATATGGCGCTGGTTTTGACAATAAGCTCGCGCATACGACTGCAACTCTACGTAGCTTATTCTTATGTGAAACGGAGTCTGGGAGAGTGTTTCTGGAGAGTGTTTGAGGTATTTGAGAGCGTTTTTGGTAAAGAGATTGACAGATACGATAATACATCTACTGATGTCCTAGCTTATAAATCCTTTAGGTGGAACGGAAGATGTTGATTTTGCGGACTGGAAATTATTCTCGAGGAGGATTGCCTTTTACATAATTCAAGAATATGTTAATCAGTATAAAGGGTTCTAAACGTGTTTTCTTAATAGTTCGTATTAAGTTTTATACATGTAAATAAACGTGTTTATATAGTTTCGGCTGAGCTTTCTTCTGAACGATTTAATGGAGATACCACGTCTTTGCACTTTATACAGTATGTCCCAATGAAAGGAATGAATTTATTCACAATTTCCATTTATTTTATTCGTATTGTTTGGTGTTGCGTATTATA
>CAJUYH010005548.1:12304-22882 GCA_910591685.1 Galerucella tenella | reverse complement strand
TATTTTCTCTCGATTATTTTTAAATACATGCATACATTCAAAAAATGTGTGACGTCACATCAGGAGGAGGGGTTATAAAAATGTGACAACCTGTGACAAGGACAGGGGGAGCGGTTCGAAAGTCATAAAATTCGTGTGACGTACTTTATGGATGGCCCCTTATCATAATACAACATTCAATACTCGAATTAAACCAGCCAGAACTCGCCAGACGATAGGAGGGGTAAGGAAATTTTCGGTAACCCATAAATCGACGAAGTGAATTTACTTGTCGGTAGTTAGTGTACGGTGCTTCTACTTAAGTTCCTGGGGAGAGTCTCAGAAACTAGTAGCTCCTATTTCCCGGAGGAATTTTAGGATATCTGCAGGATTCAACTTAGGTAAATGTTCCTCTTCTATGCAGTAATCTCCCAGGTGCTGTGCTCTAGGATTCTGAAGTGCACTTGGAAAGTATGTGGATGTAGGTTTCTTCTTCCATGCCAGAAAATCTACATTCTTGTTCCTCCACTATTTTGAACTTTTTCAGGTGTCCATTCAGGCGATAATGTCCCGTTAAGTTCCCTGTTAAAACTCTTAGCGCAGTTTTACTTTGACTTATGCATTCATTTGATCTCAACAGGTTGTAGTCACCCAGAAGAATCTTTGATTGTATAAGCACTACTAGATCTTTCCAATAGTCAGATCTTCTCTTTTTCTCCGCTTTACCTATTTCTTCCAATATTACATTGGGGCTGATTCCGCAAAAGGGTTCAGGCCCCCAGAAAGGTATTTCAGTACCCCTCTTTGCTAGTTCATCTGCTATTTCATTTCCTTCTATTCCAGTGTATCCTGGAATCCATTGTTCTCGTCTAGTTCATTGAGTTTGTCTAGGCATTCCCAAAAATATTATCATAAAGAGTGAATAATACCCACGTCAGCACCAGTTTTTGTTAAATTGCCTTCAGCTTAAAAATTTAAATGATGATTGGTGTTGGCGATAGCATGCGGACTCAAGTAGAAGTAGGCATATCGAGAATGTATCTCTCCTTCTACGGTTAGTAGAAAATAAATAATATACATAGAATTAGCACACGTTAGGGATGAAGAAAAAAATCTACTGGCCTAAAAATGTTTAGTTGTAGGAAAGATTTATTGTATATAACGTCAAAATACAAATAACAAAGGATTAGCAGATTAGATATCCACCAAAAATTAATTAATTGGTGTTTTAATACTGTTTAACGATGTTTTCTTATAATTTTAACAGTTTTTTAAACAAGAGTTTTCTCAAGTTAATCATAAAAAGACAAAATTACTAAACTGTCAACAAATACACGCAGTTTCCATTTATTGCAATTCTTATCGTCAAAGAACGGCGGGTGATTAGAGTCCACATCATAAATATTACATTGAATGAGTCTTATTGATTGCAAATTTTAATTACACACTGGCGTTGAATGATAAGTAGAGACACTGGCCAAATTTTCATAAAGGATATACAACTTTTTTCGAAGAGCAACAAATATTTTAGTCTCTTCTCAGTTGTCTGTGTTTCCACACCATATATTCCAATATCCTAAGCACTCATTATTAATATTATTAAATAGTTTAAAGAGGAATGCTAGTATTTAAGGCTCGCGCGCACTTACCGGCAACAGCCGGAAACGGAACGGGCCACGTGGGCCGGAAATTTTACCTGGGTATCGCGCACTAGTCGGTAAAAAATTTTTGCCAGTCATAGGTCGCTTGTCGGTTATTAGCCATGGATTCAGAGACTCTAAATAAAATAATTATAATAAGTTTACTGTGCGAAGAAGAGGAAAAACAAAATTCTGTTAAACAAAAAAGAAAAAGAGAATGGATAAATGACATTTGTACAAAGAGGAAAACTGAAAGTGAATTTGCCACTTTATTTCCTCAGCTAGTAGACCAAGAGGATAAATTTTTTCAATATTTTCGAATGAGCTATGAAAACTTTCAGGAACTTTTAACCATTATAAAACCTGATCTGACATTTCAAAATATTACTTTTAGAAACTCCATTCCACCAGCAGAACGGTTAGCAGTGACTCTAAGGTACCCGCTAACAAAAATATAAATTTTTCGTCATCGATTTTTTCCGTTTCGTCTTCCAAAATCAGCGCGCACCTCTCCGCATCACGACGGAACGCAACGGACCACCGGCAAAAGTATTCTCGTCCGGGATTTCCGTCGACGGCAGACCGGGCCGTTGCCGTCCGTTGCCGAGTAGTGAGCGCTGTTTCGTTTGAATACCAGGTAAAGATAAAATCGTGGTCCGTAGCGGTCCGGGCAGAGCCGGTCTAGTGCGCGCGAGCCTTTACTGTTCGCTACTTTTGGCAACCTCATAATATTCCAAGGAAGATTAGAAGGAATGCAAGAAGAGATGAGAATTGGTTTATTTAAAGGATTTATACCTACATCCTTCCAAGAATGTGTCCAAGCAAATGTTGGACTATAGCCATAGAGTAATAAATATTATTAGAACTTTAGTTCTTTACGTTAGGTTGGAGCGACCGGGGGTCGCGGCGCAATAGATATGACCGTTACGTTACGTTGCTGCGTTATGTGCCTTGAGCGCATGTGCCCTCTCCTCCTCAGTCTCTCTCTCTCGTTTACGAAGCAGTGATTCAGAGACTTCAGAGCTAGTCTCTCGGCGCAAAATGTTGATTGTCAGCATACATTGTATTATTAATTACAGTTAATAGAATACTTAATATGTAATTTGTGCCAATCAACTTGATGATAAGATTTCTATAATTAATACTACTGTATATTTTTGTTAAATGAAGTTTCATCCAGAGTGAAATAAATTCTTATATTAATATGTGTATTTATTTACTGATTCAAAAAAATTGATTATTGCTTAAAAGGAACTAAAGTTCTTACCGTGTGTCCCGCGACACGATCTTCGGTTTTTTATTACTCTATGACTATAGCATACATGACCTACGTTGTCTAACAGGCCACTGAATGGGTGTGTGTATCAAAACTTAAAAGAGGAAAAAATCTTCAGCTAGATGTTGATTTTATTATTTACATCTTAAAAATATAAACTATTATTGTTGCTATTAAAAGAAGTGAATATTATTATTGGAGGTGTTTATTTTTTTCAAACATGTATAAATTCTTCAATGAATTAATAATTAATGCATTCAAAATATATTCTGATAACATTTGATATAATAAAAAAGAGATTTTTGGGGAGAGAATATTAATATTTTTAAAAAATCAAAGGAAATTATAATTCAAGTGGATAATATTCGAGAATAAGAATATATGTGTATAGTCTACACCAGGGATTCCCAAACAAATTTGGGAATATGGGACTAACACTCAAAGGATAAACATACTAACTGACAGCCAGGCAGTCCTTGCAGCTTTAAATAGCCGCAAGGTAAAATCCAGTCTGGTAGAAGAATGCCAGAAAGAACTGAATGAACTAGCAGACCACATTAGAGTAAGATTAGTGTGGGTGCCGGGACATAAAGGTATTTCTGGGAATGAACAAGCTGATGAACTCGCGTGAAGAGGTTCAGCAACAGCGTATCTGGACCAGAACCAGCTCTTGGGACCACAAAGAAGGTAGTCCGAGGGCTAATACAAAAATGGGAACAAAGCCAACATAGACTTCAATGGAGAAACACTCCAAAGCAGGTACACAGTATAACCTTCATGGGTGACACATGTGTAAAACGGGCCGAAGAACTACTGAATATCAGTAGGAATAAACTAAGAATTTTTACAGTTTATCTAACGGGTCATATCCCGGTAAAAGATCACCTGCATAAAATAAGGTTATTTAACGGGGACCTCAGCTGCCGACTTTGTGGCATGGAGACCGAGACCGTAACCCATATCTTATCTGACTGTGAGGCACAGGACTCGAGGAGGCAAACAATCTACCCTTTTTCCCAAATGAACCTAGCCCTATTTCTAGTTTTTTTCCTATTAATTGATACAAAATAGCAAATTAAAAACTTGATCTTTAGACTTAGTCGTCCCCCAAAATCAGTTTTCGCTTATGTCGCCCCCTGGGAAGCCCATATTGACCACTTTGTGAATCCCTGGTCTACACTAATACATCATGAGTGATGTGCACGTTTTTTGGCACGTTCCATTTGAGATAATTTTGACTAGTGTGAATAGAAATGCTTATAGTGGAAACGAACTCTCACATGGATTAAAAAGAGATGATTATGATCTAGTGCCTGGTCAAGATATCAACAGGTCTTCCACAATTTTGTTAAGATGAGCGGAAGAAAAAGTTGTCTTTTCAGTTGAGTTCGCTGTAGTTTTGAATCCGTTTTAATTCGTAACGTTTTTTTTGTCATACGAAGTAATAGAGAGATTTTAAGCCACTTATTTGATCAACATTATACGTTACATCGGTTATTTTGCTCTTGCGCAATAGTAAAAAAGTAACCGATCACCTTAATAAGCGATAACATACTCCGTTATTTACGTCGAGATAAACGAAACCTTAAGCGCTTTCGATTATTTACTTTTGGCTGCTAGTAGCAGCTCGTAGTGACTGAATTCCGTTCGTTTATTACCGGGCGTGACGCCTAGTCTTACCTTCCCCTTGCCCCTCAAGCACATACCGAAAAGTATGGGCTTGAAGCTACGGACGTTAAATATTTGACGTTTGTCCGGTTTGACGTTTATTTAAAGGTTAAGATTGTGCCGATTACGATTTAATATGATTTAAACCTTACTAAAAATATCTAAATATGCAAAATGTTATTATCAAAAACATTATAATTGAAAACTGTTCTTCTAACAACACAGGAAATTCATTGGCATTGGCACATGTCAGGTGGTTTTGAGGATCCTAAAAAATCGTGTTCGATTTGCTCAAAAGTCGTGACGACTGAGGCGTCACGCACAAGTGCTTGAAGCCCAAATAAACGAAAGCAACACTTATTAGACACTTTTAGCTGGTCATAAGTTTTTACACGTATCCGTATCCGTATTGGAGTTATGTTGACGTAAAGAAATTGTAAAGAAAGCCTTTTTAGCAGAAAACGTATCGCTTCGTTCTGTTTCTAATTGTAAAACCTCAAAGTTTTTTTATTTTACCTTTTTATATTTCTGTAAAAAGTAATACGTTCAACGCATCGTATCGGCTGAGACGTAACGGGTCTACACATGCGCAGTTTGTTACGTATTCGCTATGTGCGTACCTACTGTCGCCCCCTCGCGGCTTAAAAACGCAAGTTACGTCGGAGGCATTTACACTTGACGGTGATGAAAAACCGACATGTTCGAAATGTAAAGAACGTCGACGATGCACTAAATCGTTCTCCATACACGAATTCCCGAAAATCTTGGTAATTCACTTGAAGCGCTTTTCGCCGATGGAAAGATTTAGGGGAAAACTTGATGTTACCGTAGATTTTCCAATAGAAGGGCTTGATATGAGCCATTATGCGGCTGATAATATGGCACCCTTTAGGTATAACCTCTACGCCATATCAAATCACAGCGGAACCACTTATAGTGGACACTATACGGCATACTGTCGACATCCCTACACGGGCCAGTGGCACGAGTATAATGATTCGAGGGTGTCATCAATATCGTCGAAATCATTAATCAGTGGGGAAGCGTACGTTCTCTTCTATGAGCAAGAGGGCACGAAATCCCACCTTTAAGTCAATAACTTTTTAGTTTGTTAATTTGAATATTTTCATTTTGAACCAATGCTTCATTTGGTTTTTTTGCAAAACTTATTTATGTACACTCAATTTGATTTATTTATATTTACGCCCTCCCTGTAAATTTTATGTATTTTAGTATTTTATTGAATAAAAGAACTGTCAATTGTCGACGTAAAGCTTATGGAAGCAACAATTATTATAAAGATAGGGAGCCTTTTAACTTTTACAATGTAAATAATTTGAGAATTCAAGTGCCTAATGACATAATGTTCAGTATTTTATAAGCGACTGGGTTAGTAATCGTTTTTAAAATTTATTTTTTTTATGTTAAGTGTAGCTTTGTAGGTTAGAATTAACGGAGATAAACGTTGCCTAAAATCATCAATAAAAATCGATTACTCCATTTGACATTCCAAGTGACATGAGCTGCTTCTTATGTGTATCGATTGCACACAAATGTTCTTGATTATTTATCTGATGATTTATAATGAATGTATTTATGAAAAAATGAACAAACTACATAAAATTGATGGAGAAAACATGACGTATAGAATACTGTATCAGTGTACACTGTATTTTGAAGTGAGGTTAAGACACTCACTTTAATCTTTTTACAGCTGCAATCCATTTTTTCCTTTGTACCAACTTGTGTTGCGCAGTAGGAAACTTGTAATATTTCACATAACTGTTATTCCATCCTGTATTTTTACAATTAACAACACAACAACTGTCGTGCCTCATTTTCCCCTTTATTTACATACAATATACCACATCAGCCTCCGACCAAATTGCGGAAATTCACCACTGCGCGCGCTGGGATAGTTTCGCCTATCCCCTCCAACGGTCGACACACAGCGAATACGGATACGTGAGATATTCAAGACAAGCTAAAAGTCTCTATTAAGCGGTAAGGTTTTGACATAATTGACAAGTGTATTATGTTTATTTCTTTGAGTAAAAAAAATATGAAAAACTATTAGAATTGTATTAAAACTATGCACAAATAATTTTAAATAACCTATTTCAGTACTATATTATATTTTGGGATTCAAAATATCGAGCAAAATATACTATAGGTGCTTTCGATTATTTACTTTTGGCTGCTAGTAGCAGCTCGTAGTGACTGAATTCCGTTCGTTTATTACGGGCGTGACGCCTAGTCTTACCTTCCCCTTGCCCCTCAAGCACATACCGAAAAGTCCACGGACATTAAATATTTGACGTTTGTCCGGTGTGCCGATTACGATTTAATACTATTTAAACCTCACTAAAAATACCTAAATATGCAAAATTTTATTATCAAAAACATTATAATTGAAAACTGCTCTTCTAACAACACAGGAAATTCATTGGCATTGGCACATGTCAGGTGGTTTTAAGGATCCTAAAAAATCGTGTTCGATTTGCTCAAAAGTCGTGACGACTGAGGCGTCACGCACAAGTGCTTGAAGCCCAAATAAACGAAAGCAACATATATACATCTTCAATATTTTAACTTGTCAACGCCGATTTTTAACGTTAATTTTGCCTAATGTATGCTGAAAATTTCGTGAAGAATAGCGCCCCTTTTTAAGTTGTTCTATTAGACCTTGATCATTTCGACGTCTAATTATATTTTTTATATTATCCATAATTAATGTCATGGATTAATGTATACAAATCAAACAAACAAGAAATTTAAGGTTAGTTACACCAAATAAAATAACGTTTAACGTGTAACGTCGTTCACGGGTTATGGCTTCAAAAACAATAATTAAAAATGTCATCCGCTATTTTAGAAAGACTGCGCATGCTCAGTTTAACGTTTAGCGTGTAACGTGTGTCAAAATTTATGTGGCTTAAAATCTCTCTAATGTTTATTAGTGTTGACCTGTTGACGTCCGAAATTTTAATAAGCATTATGCGACATTGAATTCATAACTACAACGACGCATTCCAGATAACTACAGCGCTATAGGCAAGCAATAAATCTTTACGTAGTAATATTTATTATATTTACTCATATTTAGATATATATGTGAAAAAAGATTAATACGTAGGTACACATCACTCCACCCTAGTGAAGCATTTTTTACAAACAAAAAATTAAAAATATGGAGCTTCCGTAAAGCTTTGGATAAACCCTGGGCCGCACATGGGGTAGGGGTTGCCCCGGATGCCAGAATAAAAGACACTTTTAGCTTGTCATAAGTTTTTACACGTATCCGTATTGGAGTTACGTTGACGTAAAGAAATTGTCAAGAAAACCTTTTTAGCATGAAACGTATCGCTTCGTTCCGTTTTCAATTGTATAACCTCAAAGTTTTTTTTTATTTTACCTTTTTATATTTTTGTAAAACGTAAAATGGGGGCGATATTAAATAATCCATTGCTGCTAGACGTGGAAGATGATGTAATATAGCACTAATAGCACGGAATACTGACTTTGGTCGGGATACGGATACGTTTAAGTATACGGAGTAGGGTACGTAACAATACGTTCAACGCATCGTATCGGCTGAGACGTAACGGGTCTACACATGCGCAGTTCGTTACGGATACGTGAGAAATTTAAGACAAGCTAAAAGTCTCTAATGACGCGTAGGCGCCTTTTTTATTACTGGAATATTTTTATGATTAGGTATAAATTAATCAAAACAATAGAAAACAACCAAATTACAAATCTAAAATCCATCCAAATAGTTCTCTTTCCTCGGGGCGACTGTCTAGTGTCAGTTGGTGGTCATATACAATATGGTCCATTCCAGAACACATGACTTTGACAGGTCGGCCATATTGTTCTGGATCGCCACCGATCAATTGGCATGTGCTGAGTAAGACACATTGAGCAGTCTGTAAACTGTTCAAGAAATGAATTGAATAATAATTAAAAAGCCAGCTGACGAAAAAATCAATCGGATATTTATGAGTTAGGTATGTGTCAAGAGCAGCAGATTCAGGTGCACAGAGAGATCGATTGAATATAGCCATGTCGCATAAAATAACCGGGATTAGAAAAAAAAACCCTATCTCTTCTTACTGCATTTTGAATGCAACACTACAGAACGATGATATTTTGGATAACTTTAAGTAGTTATAGCTTATTAAAGTCTAACTATACCGTTCGTTATTTATCATTTTAAACAATGAAATAGAAGACAAAATATGCTCTCCAGAAACATATGGTCGACGTCATTGCTTCCACGTCCTCGGTATAATTTATCAAAGGAAACGATAACATCGGCAGCAGTTACGTGTTTATCAAAAATATTTATTTCGTCTATAATTTACTTGTCGTCAATGTCGTTAGTCATCGAAAATAAGCGCATCCAGATTGACATGCTGTTTATAAACCTTCACTATAATTGAGGCACTGTGTAGGACTATCAAAGATTAAATAAATTACTTTTGATACATTTATCTAAATCATATAATAAGTATTGAAGGATATATATGGAGGGACCATAAAAATTCGAGGATTATAACTTTAAAATAATAAGATACGAATATCTGTCATATGATAAAAAATGCATCTGATTTTTGTTGCTACTTTTCTGGTAGATTAGTTGTTCGGATGCCCTATCATATTATAAATATTGTTAAGTCTGTGGTCCGAAAGTAATTAACAAAAATGAAAAAACTTAAAATTTTCAAATAGATCACTTCAAATTTAGATATTACATAGGTGAATCTAATTGGAAATTATGCATTTGACAGATTATCTGCATGCGTGTAGAAAGTATTTCGCACGCTTATTGATAAGCCACTTTCCGTTGGACTGTATAGTGCGATTTACGTTACTTTCCTATGTGGTAGTAGAAAAAATTCATAGACACGATTTTGAAGTTTTGTGTCACACATACAAGAAATGCTTTAGCAGCCCTTATCTCTCAGCTGCCCTCGCTCGTGCATCTTATAGTCTTGGACTGCTAAAGCTCATTTTTTGCCCTTGTGACACAATATACTATATTGTGTTTCTCAGGTGTTGACGTTGTGCCCTCAGATTCTGTAGTGCTATTTTTCAACAAGTTTTTGAACGGTACTTTTTCTATTTTAATTCCACAGAATCTTGTCTTTTTCTTTTTAAAATATGAGGAAATAAAAAAAATACACAGCTCTGTTGAAAAAATATATTTTGCTTATTTTTTACAACTTATTAAATTACAAAATATATTCAATAATGGATATAATATAAAAGTTTATGTAGCACAAACAAAATTTAGAAGACATTAAAGATAAGTTTCTAAAATGTTATCAATTATTATATACCACTTTCTCAACAATTTCTTCCTTAATTGTATCTTCATTATAAACCAAATTCCTCAGAACTTTCTTCTCTTAAGAATGTCTGGCTTCCAGTTGATAGGATGACTTTCTTCTGTAGCAGTATCATCTTCTTTATAAATTTTAATAGTTTTATCTGCCTCTGTTGTAATCAGTCTTGATCCAGAGTTGTCAAATGTCATTGAAAATATAACTGCTTCATTGTCCATAGATCCAGGTTGCACAGGAGCTTGTAACCTTTGGAAATTATAACCAGTTCGCCAATCCCAGAAGTGGAGAGTGCCATTATCGCCACCTGATACCAAAACTCCTTCTGGATTCACTGCTAGACAGTTAATAATAGCATTATGACCAGAGAGATTTTGAATGAACTTCCCTTCTGGGCATTTCCATTGTTTAATATTGTCTGGTGAAGCCGAAGCAAACATGTTTCTAAAACAAGAGAGGTAACAAATCAGAAAATAAACTGAAATTATTAGATGTTTTTGAAGCTTGAAACTTAATAAGATTAATATTATAGGGTATATACCTACACCACTCAGTGGTAGAAGTGCTTTAAGATATATTAATAATACTATAACACTGATGAGCAAAAGTATATTTTTAATATTCTTGTATTGCTGCACAGGCAACAAATTCCACAAAATTATCTAAC
>CAJUYH010005548.1:0-12294 GCA_910591685.1 Galerucella tenella | reverse complement strand
TGTTGAGGACATGTTAGGTTATTAGCCCTGCAAAAAGAAAATAAATCACCCAAAAAACAAAAAAAATATTTTCAATTAAAAAATGTACTACTTTATTCCTGCCCACAGTGTATTTAGCATCCTCTAGTGACGATCACATCTTGTAATTGTTTATTTTTTATTAAATGGATCTTAAAATACACCTACAATTTAAAATGAATTTGAATGATGTACCTGAGGTTCTGAAGCTTGTGATATAACTGTGGATACTGTGTGTGTATGTCCAGTTAATGTGTGAATATTAGCTTTGGTTCTTATATCCCAAACTCTAGCGGTTGAATCTCTACCAGCTGTTAATAACACATCTATAGTGGGATGTAATGACAAGGTATAAACTGCTGATAAATGACCATGGTAATGCCTGACAACCTAAAAATTAATGCAAATTTATTTGCTAGTATAAAAAATATGGGAGAAAAATTATTTTTAACTAATACATATTTAAATTCTTTTGCACAATTTTTTATTTTGTTTCAACACATTAAATTTTTACCTTATTGTATTCCAGATCCCAGCATTTTACTTGCCTATCTTCACCACAACTGAAAAGATACGGATGTCTTGGACTAATTGCCAAGCCCCTAACAGTACTTACATGTCCAGTAAGTGATACTTTCAATTGACCAGTGGCTAGATCCCAAATTTTTATTATTCTATCTGCTGCTCCTGTAGCAAACCACTGAAAGTAAAAAAAAAATATAAAATCAAAATGTTTTCAGCATAGTACAATATTTTTTTTATCATTACCTCATTGCCTGGTTCCATTGCAACACATCTAACCCAACCTAAATGACCAGCAATAACCCTGTATAATTTCCAAGGTGCATGCCACTTAGGTTTTGGCATAGTTGGTGCCTTTTTTATTATATTAGCTAATTGATTAACGTTTGCATTTGGTTGGTTTTTAACTACTAAACTGTTATCTGTATATGGAACAACTACATTATCGTTTGTTGGAGCATTTTGATGCTCCGATGTACCTGGAGGAGGTGGGTTTGGACCTGATTCAGCTTCCCTAAGATGCTTCATAGCTTGCATTTTTTTAACATCATCAAATACCATTCCATAAGAATCTCTTGCTTTTGATAACTTTCTAATTAATTCACTGCAACAAAACAATATTATTATACTTTAATATTCATACTGGACAAGTAACTATACATTCAACTTACGCTTTTTCATCTACAGAAGGCAGAAGCCCTTGGTTTGATAAAAACATATCATGAGATCGTTTCAAGGACCTGAACACAAGAGTGTGAACAGAATGCCTTTGCACTTCTTCAGTCATTGTTGTAATGGCTATTTTATTACTAATTTACTTCATGTACAATATTTAAAATTAAAACGTTTCGTTTTGTTATGTATTTTCTAACCTCACTTTACTTCAATCAAACCACAGATAACCCAGTGCTGAAACGAAACCTCGCATCTGTCATTTACATTTACGAAATCTGTATGCAACAAGCATTACACCTATGCTCTAATTATGTATAATAAATAAAATCAACTTATTTAAAATTACATTTGCAGAATTTTTCCTAAGCTTGCAATAAATTTGTTGTAAATCTGCTCGTTTGGCTTAGAGTATAATTCATATTAGTGCGAAGTACCTAAGAAAATAGAACGTAGATCAAGTAAGGAACTTCAAACGTGAAACTTGGTATGGTCAAAAATTCAGCATAACACCCTGCTTAGTTTTCTCAGTATAATTATTTAATAGTGGGTACCAATTTTCTCAGTATAATTATTTAATTGTGAGTATCTATTTAAATCGATAACAACTATTACTTCGTTTGCGCATGTGTGATACATTCCAAAATTCTTTGGTTATGTGAAATAGTTTTCTTGTGTGTATGTTTGGTTGACTAACAGACTAATTTGAAAACATAAATCGATCAGCTGGCTTGTTTAAATAACTATTTAAATATTGAGAAAATATGGAAAAAAATAATAGTACAGTGTTGTTAGGGTTTGAAGATGAACATATTAGTGAAAAATATAAAAATCAAGTCAACTTTTGTACTAACAAAATAGGAGGAAAACCTGTAAGTACTCAACACGTTTTACTGTTTTGTTTTATTTTACTTAGATACATTAATTGATTCAGATGTATATTTAGAGAAACAAATTGCGTTGCAATACTTAAAAATATTTTACAAAAAATATGATTTCATAAAAACATGTAAAATGTTGTGGAGGAGCTGGGATTTGAACCCAGGACTTTCTGCATGCGAAGCAGACACTCTACCACTGAGTTACACCCCCGATGTAAATAAGTGTTCGAAACATTGTAGTGGCGTCACAGTGATCTGCAGAGACGTACTTGCACTAAAGGACTTTATTTTAGGATTATCCTCCGAATATTGAATTGGATCCTCCAATTTGTGGGCTATGTCAACTCCCAAGACCTCTGATTGTACAAATATATGCTCCGTTAGAACATTCAGTATATCACCGCACGCTGTATTTGTTTGCCTGTATCAATCCAAACTGCTGGAACTTAAGCGAAAGGTAATAAAATAACAAATACCCTCGTGAGAATCGAAAGAATATATTATTTATTATTAGCACCATATTCATAGATCAAAAATATTTTTTGAACCATAAGACTTTGAGTAGATGATGAGGAATGCATAATTATTGTTTTTCAGTTGGTTTTGCATCAGGGTTCATTCTCAAGAAAGAGTTATAGACACTAAAGAAACAACTATTAGTTCAAAACCAACAACTGTGACAAATTGGTGTGAAGACGCTGATGACTGGGATGATGATAATAACGCAAATTTTAATGAAGAAAATGGCAATGTTATCAGCAATATTGAAAAAGTTTCAGATGAAGACGACGAAAGTTGTTCTTTGGAAGATTCATTAAGATCTGGATTTGGAAATCTATGTGTTGATGATAGGAACGCTAATAAAGGAGCACAAGGTAAGATGTTCAGGTTTTCAGCCATTCACAAAGTCTGGGGAATAAATTATATAACTCAAAACGTAATGGACATATAAAGAACACTTAAAACACACAAAGAAAAGAAGGGTGTGAGAATACTGAGAATCTATACCACATACATTATAAAATAAAAGGGTCTGCTCGTTTCCATTGATACAACCAATACCTAGCTACCTACATTATTTACTTCATATTTATGTCACTAACGTACCTAATACTTCATTTGTCTCTCATCTATGTATCTTTCGTCTGAAATATTTTAAATTTTGAATCAATGCTTTTCATTTCATGGAGAGGCAGTTTTTACTGGTCCCCTTAGGTATCAGGCATATAAAGAATACAACGGTTATCAAATAAATAAATTATATTTCAACAAATAATAAAGTAGTCAACAAAGTTAAATTTGGTTATATAGTATAAATGTGAATCATCAAATTTCAATAGCTTGTCATTTAAAACTTTAAATCTGGAAAAAGGAACACAATTGAAAGCATACATCATAAATGATAATGTGCCTCATCATAAAATATATACATTGATGAATATTTATATTTTGGTAACAAAAATGTAAATTTACATAATGTCCATCTAGAAAGTATCCAGAAAAAAAGAAAGCACAATTATAATTATTCAAAACATATTTTCTATTACTTCAACCATAAAATTTCAAGAATTCATCTTATTTGCTTATACAACCTCCATTTCACTCCAAACACTCAACTGAACATCCAAGTATATGTAAAAGGCCTGTAAAACCGAACTAATCATATCTTTACTTTGGGGAGCTGGATAAACTTAAAGGGTGCTGCAAGTTTGTAACTCATTTACTGGGCTACCAGCAATTCAAAGCGGTCCAGTCCATTAAATTAGAATAACACTGTAATATTTAACTGACGATTCTTGAATAAACATTTAACTAAATGCTGGTAATAATTATTAATGAAACTTGACTAAAAATGTAGTTAATTGCTTGCACAATCTGCTTTGTTGTTGTAGAATATTACAAAAAATTAATTTATTGAAATAAGGAACAATATAAAATTCTGGATTCTACCTAGATGGACATAATTAACACATTTAAATATGAATGAAAGTGTAAACTCAAGATTCACTATATTTGTCTTTTGATTTTGATACTTCACAGCTCTTTTATAACTTAAAAATAACAAATTAAAGTATTTACATTACAAAGTATGGCAACTTATAGGAATATCAGTGAATAAAATTAAAAGAAAATATTTAAAAAGGAATTTGAAATGTATGATCTTTTTCTTAATACAACTTAACCATAAAACTATGAATCATAGAATTTGTAGCGACTCCTACTTATTTTTCTTCAAATTGGAAGCAGTAGTTAAAAAATCTACTTCAGCAACATATGTGATACATTCTCATAAGTTACAAAAGTGATCATTGTAGCTGGTGTAACTCTTAACAAATTTGTACCTAAACCTTTATAAAACCCTCTCCAACCTTCATAAATCCATGTTTGTTTAACACAATCTATAAGTCCTGTATAACTACAATATTGCCTTTGTAGTCGAGCCCTCATTACTTGATATGGATAAGTTGTTGCAGCTGCAATTAATTTTGAAGTTGCAGCAAAAATTAAATATTCTACTGTACCCAATTTTGTGCTCAGCGGTTGTGATTGGTAACTGCAATACTCTTTTTTCAACTCTTCATACACCATAAATTGTACAGCACCATGTGATACTCCAAAAATACCTGGTACAAGTCCTTTATAGTATCCTCGAATTCCTTCCGTCTGGAAGATTTTATATAAACAGTCAACCATACTGCTGTAGTGTTTTTGGTTAGAGTTTTGTAAACATAATCTGGTTTTTACTACCCATATTGGGTTTGTTAGTAATAAAGTCATAAACCCTGATTGGGATGCTATTAAAAGATGGGTACCTGCTCCTAAGCTAACATTTGTATTTCCTTTTCTTAACCAATTCTTTAGTGAATTGTAGAATAGGAAATATAGTCCCCAAGAAGTTCCTGCTCCCCAAATATTTGGTGTCACTCCTTGGTACAACCCTCTTATACCTAAAATATAAATATTTATTTTAAAATTACAGTAATTATTAATTACAAATAATATTTCCTGTTTTTTTATACACTTACCTTCATTTCTAAAAATTGTTGAAAATGCATTTACTATTCCTGTGTATTTGGGTACAGTTTGTAATTTCCCATCATTTACAGCAAATCTTATTTTAATAACATCTAAAGGATGTAAAATGAGGGTCGAAGTGATCCCTCCTGATATTCCTGCAATTAAATGTTCATATTGTAATTGACTTAATAAACTAACTTCTTTCTGTCTTTGTTGAGGAACTAGTGTCATAGTTTTATAACTTTAACAAATTAATTGGTTAAATTATTACAGATCATTGAAGTGAAACATTTCAGTGTGTGTATGCTTTTCCGTTTTTATAATTTAAGGTTATGTACATTAAGCAAACATCAAAAATCGATAAATGTGAAAACCATCTTGTCATTATATAAGCGCATTGGCCACATTTCAATGTATCCTCGGTAGTATAGTGGTAAGTATCCCCGCCTGTCACGCGGGAGACCGGGGTTCGATTCCCCGCCGTGGAGAAACTTTTTTTATTTTTTTAATTATCCCTAATGGAAATAGAAGTAAAAATTCAAACCTTTGATATTTATGTCTTGATAAATAATATTTAATTATTGTTGGAGAGTGGTGCAAACTATTTCCACTTAGGTATAACTGCTTTATTATCTCAGGTGGAGCTGTAGGAAGACTACACTCTCCTTTAGCAACAGCTGAAATTGAAGGTAATGAAGGAGAAGTAATAAGTATCGATACTCCAACTTTTCCCCAACGTGATATTGCCACACTTCTTCAAGAAGCCGCTCCTCTTCCTCAAGATATTTGTCAATCGGACTCGACAAGAATTTCTATGGTACAATTTTCTCCTTACTTCATGTCAGTATGGGAAGAAACGCAAGAAAAACAGTTGGTTAATGTTAGTGATAGGTAAAGTTGTTTATCACTATAATATCACTATTTATATATCTATTCACAAACTTTTGTTTATTTGCATGTAATTTAACTGGGTCATCACAAAATAAAATATATTATTTAAATAATCAGTTAAGGACTCTTTACAGACACGTCAAGGAATTGTTACAAGACTATCAACAAAAAAACGACGACAACTCGCATTTGGTTAGCTCCGATGGTGGAGGAGCGGAAGGAGGGGAGGGGTATGAAAAATATGAAAAAAGTAACCCCGCTCATGGAGATAAAATGTTCCATCAATTTTTGTCCAGAATACAAAGTAATCCCGGTCAAATTTTAAGGTAGCTTATTCAAATGAAATTACAGTTTTTTAAAATAAATTTATTAATTTTTCTAGGTACAGTAGAGAATCTTCTCCAATACTTCTCTATCCACTACAAGAAGCAACAAAAAAATGTCAATACTGCCAAGGCGATCTAGTGTTTGAATTTCAGATTATTCCAACAATAATTTCAAAATTAAAATTGGTTACAGATCCCAAACAAATTTCTAGATTGGAATTCGGAACTGTTCTGATTTACACTTGTCGAAAGAGCTGTTGGTCTTCCGATGCCATCTTTAGAGCTGAGACTGTGATTTTACAAACTGAACTGTATTAGTTTTTAAAATAACTCCATACCACATAAACAATCCTTCTATTGGGTAAACTGTTTTCAACTTTTATTTTCTTATGAAAATCAATGGCTAATATTTTCAATAAGTGATATTAATTTAAAGAGACAGGGCTCTTTATACCAAAACTTTGTTCAATTTATTTTCTTTCTCCAATTCTTTTCATTGACAGTGTAATGAAAGACCCTGTATATTTGGAAATACTTTAAATGAACAGCTCATTGTTGGTATCTCCCATTATTATTATAACACATACAGTTTTATCACTGAAAAAAGGAAAATGTGGTAAACATATTTTAGAATTGACTGTCTGTTAGAAACATTGAATTTTTAAGTTTTATTGGGCTATTATCTTCTGAAAAAAATTAATTATTCTTAGTGATATTTATGAAATTTACCTACGATTTTGATAGTAGTATAAACTTAACATAGATTGTTAAGTCAGTAATTTCTCGTCCAGTAACACTCCCATCTCCAATAGTTTTTCTGTTGTGATTTTATCCGTGTAGAAAATTACTTATTACAGAGAAGCTTGTAGAGTTTTTCATCTGTTGTTTATTCCATCAATGATTTAGCTGTTTTAGAAACAAAAAATATTACAATACAACTTGACCGACAATTCTTTGTACTTATCGAAGGTCTGAAATAAAAATGAATAATATGAAGAATTGTAACAAAGTTTTTATTATATCAGAATAAATTATAAATGCTGACGCGGTTTTTCTACTGTAATCCTCATTGCTGTTTCCAGCTACGTTTTCTTCAAGCTTATCCATTTTTTAAATACCTTTTACTATTCATCGATAACTATTTCCTCTCTGTGTTCTCATATGTGATATATTCCATTAGATATATCCAGTTTTGTCCTGGTCTACCTCTTTTCCTTTTTATGTTTTACCTACTATAAATATCCATTGTAGATGGTTGAAACTTGAACCACCAAAACCTAGTGCTAATCTGAAAGCTGATCAACTTTATGTGGTCTCTTTCTTCTCTTCAGTGCTGACAATTCAAGGAGTTTTTTTCTAAGTGTTATTTGTCATAATATTCTGACTTACTGCAACTCAATAATGATCGTTGCTCAAGTCTAGGTCGAGTTATTGAACAGTCCTAGTAACTTCTTATTGCAAAACTTGGAAACCTACCTAGGAAGCAAGGAATCACTTTTTATGGAGTTCATAATAAACAAGCGCAACATAACCAACATAAGCTGTTGATTTCTTGAAAGATATTATGAAATATTCAAATGTGGTCATCTTTAAAAGTTTCCAAGTTATTTGAGCTGTTGAGATGTTTTGGTTGTGGAATGAAGGACCATCAGGTAGCGGGATGTAAGGCAAGGAGAGTAGAGAAGAATAAGGGAATGCTGGCTATGTAAGAGCGTGGGGCACATGGCCAGAGACTGTCGGCAAGCCTTCCTTTGTAGGGTATGTGGGGAAAGGGGACACAAGCCAGGGGAGACAGAGTGTAGTAGGGGGAGGAAGGTAGTTGATGTAGTTAATGGAGACGAAGATGGAAAAAATGGGAGGGACCCTCTGGACCGCTTAGAGGGGATGAGTCCGGTCAAATAGGAGGAAGGGGAGAACAGACCTCGGGAAGAAAAAATGTGGAGGAGGGATGGAGGGTGTTACAAATAAATTTAGGGAAATGCAGAGTAGCACATGATGTTCTAGATAAGGTAATTGGTAGGAGGGAAGTGGATGTGGTGTGTGGATCTGAGGTGAATGCTAGATATGTGGGAAAGCAAGGTTGGATAATGGATGATAAAGGAGAGGCAGGAATAAGAGTAGTGGGAGATGGAATGAGGGCGGATGAAGTGAGGAAGGGTAACGGTTGGGTGGTAGTGCGAATTGGAGACATGGTGGTGTACATGCAGTGTGTATATAAGTCCAAATGTCAGCCTAGAAGAATATGAGAGGAGTATGACAGGACTGGAGGAAGATCTTAGGGTGTCTAAAGGGAAAAGGAGAGTTATAAGAAGAATGGTGACAGGCGACTTCAATGCCAAGAATACTGCCTGGGGATGGAGAAAAACGGACAGGAGAGGAGAGATCCTGGAGGAAGTGTTGACATCCAACGGGTTGGCGGTGCTGAATGATGGACTGTTGCCCACCTTCGTGAGGGGTGACGGAGGTTCATCATTTATTGACATAACAGCGTGTGATGAATGGCTGGGGGAAAGAGTGAGTAGTTGGAGGGTACTGGAGGATGAGGAAAGCTTGAGTTTACATAGGTATGTGGAGACGACTATAAGAGGAGAGAGGAAGGAATTGGTGGAAGAGTGGGGATGGAAGTGGACGAAGGCCGAGGCAGAAAGAATGAGGACGAAAGTAAGGGAAGGGATAGGAAGGGGACTTGGGCATGATGTAGAGAAACTGTATGATATGACAGGGCTGCAGGAGAGAAGGAAAAAGGGGTAATAGGCGCAAGTGGAGGGCTAATTGCTGGTGGAAATAGAGGAAATAGAGAGTCTGTGGAGGGAGTGTAAGAAGGAACGAAGACGAATGTTGAGGGGAAAAGTAGGGATGGAGAGAAAAGGTGGATATAAGAAGAAGAAGAAGGAACCGGAGCGCAGGGTGGAGAAGGAAAAAAGAAAAAAAGTCGGAAGAGTTACAGGGGGAGTTGGAAAACAACCCATTGGGGAAGGCGTATGAGATAGCGGTGAAAAGAATGTGTGGAAATAGGAACGTGGTGCTAGAGGAAGATTGGGAGAAAGAGAAATTGTTTACAGGGGTAGAAGGAGGTGTGGAGGGCAGAATTCGGGAAGCCCAGAATACTAGGGAGATAGGGAAAATGAGAGGGATAAGGTCGGTAGAGAAGTGGGAAGTAGAGGAGGGGGGGAGAAATTTAAGGTAAGGAAAGCCCCAGGGATAGATGGTATGAGAGGTGATATGGTGAAGAGGCTGTTGGATGACAATGGGGAATACTTTTTGGAACTGTTTAACAGGATACTGAGGGAGGAAGAGTTCCCGGAAAAGTGGAAGGTGGCCAGGGTGATCCTTGTGAAGAAGACGGGTAAGGATGGGAAGCGGGCGGCTGATTACAGGCCCATCAGCCTGCTGTGTGGATTGGGTAAATTGATGGAGGGAATAATAAAGGTTAGAATTGAGGAGGAAGTTGATAGGAATTGGTGTTTTAGGGAAAACCAACATGGGTTTGTAAAAGGGAAGTCATGCATTCTCAGCGCTGGGCAGGGTGGTGGACTTGGTGCAAAGGGCTAGGCAGGGTAACGGTAGAAATAAGAAATTGGCCCTGCTTGTGTTCTTCGACGTAGGGAACGCGTTCAACAGTGTCTGTAAACGGGCGGTGTTGAGCGCGTTGACAAAGCTCGGAGTAGGGGTGGGGCTAATTAATCTAGTAGAGATTGTAGTGCCCAAGGGCTCGGTTCTGGGACCGACGCTTTGGAAGTGTGTGTTTGACGAAGTTTGTGGGATAGCATGTGAAGAGGGATGTGAGATTACGGTGTATGCGGACGATGTATGTCTGGTATGTACGGCAAAGGGAGAGGTGGAGATAGAAAGAAAGGCGGAGAGGATGTGTAGGAAGATTGTGGAGAAGATAGAGTGGTGTGGACTGGAAGTGGCTGAGGGTAAGACGGTGGAGCTACTGGTGAAGGGGCGGAGCAAGGCAAGGGAGGTGGGCGTGATGGTGAAGGGAAAGAAAATTCGGATGGAGGAAGCGGTGAAGTATCTGGGGGTGTGGTTGGATAGCTAATTATCCTTCAAAACCCATATGTTGAAGGCTGCACAGAAGGCAAAAGTAAGAGCAGCGTGGATGGGAAGATTGATGGGTAATGTGAAAGGACCGGGAGAATGGAAGAGGAGGATAATTGGTAGGACGGTAGAGCAGAGTATGCTGTATGGCGCGGAAGTGTGGGGTGAGAAAGCAGGGGTGAATGCGAGGGTTAGACCACTCCTGCGGGTGCAGAGAGGAATACTTCTGAGGGTGGTGCAGGCGTACAGGACAGTGGGTGGACTGGCAGCAGCAGTGCTGTCACGGTCCTATCCATTGGACTTGATGGCTAGAGCCAGACAGAAACGCTGGAGGGGTGCGAGCAGAGAGGAAGTACAGGAATGGATGGATGAGGAAATGGAGAGAAGGTGGGATGAGTATGAGGGCGCGCTAAAAGGAGCGATTGGGAGCAGGAGAAATTGGGTGGACCGGAAATTTGGAGAGGTGAACTACTTCTTGACACAGGTGCTCACTGGGCATGGGTCGAAAGTGGGTTACCTCCACAAGATTGGGAAAAGAGAAACTGGAGTGTGCGAGAGATGTGAAGTGGAGGATGATGTGGGACATGTGTTTAGATGTTGGAAGAATGAGGAAGTTTTGAAGAAGTTAAAAAATAAACTGGGAGAGGCGGTGTATTGGGAAAATGTGGTGGAGATTATGTTGAGGGGCGAGGAGGAATGGATGGAGATAAGTGGCGTAGTAGAGAGCATGATTAGGGGAAGAGAATAACTCGCTATGGCATGAGAGGTAGGAGTGATAGAAGGAAGAAGATGATGGAGAGTGTGTGAGGGACCGCCGCACGTCTTGACGAATGCTAGGGTAGTGATTCCAAGGCGGGAGTAACGGCGAGCTTGAGGTGGGTTTGGTTGGTAGGCATCTCCGTGGAGATGAGTCCAACACTGTCTGGGTACTGGTTGAGGACCCAGTCGAACATAAGGTTCCCATCTCGGCCCGAAAAAAAAATGTTATTTGAGCAGCCCTCTATGATATATAAATTTTGAGATTTATTAAAAATGCCGCAAAGAAGTTATCTTTAGAACGGAAGATGGAATAATGAATATAGTTTCCGCTACCCAAATGAAGATGGCACTACCAACATAATACAGAAATCTATGTGAAAATTAGATTTGTTTTGTTAACGCAATGAAAGATGCTACTCCATGTTGAAATTAAGAACAAATATTGACTACAAAAATTCAATAATTCCAATATGTAGGTGTTCAACACCAAAAATACTATTTTATAATTTTTGTTCGTGTCGCGAAAAATACCTTGTACGTAAAAAAATAAAAAAATTAAATTTCACACGTAAAATAAGTTCGCGAAAAAAACTTGATTGTACGTTGGTGATGTTATGGTTAAAAATGGACGTGTATTTATAAATGTGAGTCACTGATGGCATTGTTTTTTGTGTAGAAATACAGGATTTTAATACCTGATTCGTAAACTGTTTACGTTACGATGATTTAAAGGAATCTTGGTAAGTATTTTTGTGGGGTTATGTCCAAATTGATGGTGTTGTCAAATTAGATTTAAAATTTCCCTCCTCAAATGTACAGAGACGCACTTTCCAATGAATTTATTTTTATCTATACAATATTTGATAATATGCTTTCTTACAAAATATAAACAGAGGAAATGTTAAACCATGACAGTAATAGAAATCTCGTAAATACCTATTTGTTTACAAAAGTTATTGAAAACTTTTTCTTCAGAACGTAGGTACCTCTAGACAATGTTATTACCACCTGATAAAATATACACAGTTCCAAAACAGTTATATCCTACTAAACCATAATAAATTACAAGACTCATAAATATGTATCTTGCTACGTATGTGTTATAAATGTAGGTTGTTTCGTTCTACATCATTAAAATTCAAAGACCCTTTTAAAGTTTCATA
>CAJUYH010005547.1:0-22883 GCA_910591685.1 Galerucella tenella | reverse complement strand
ACAGATAACGCTACGTTGATACTTTGATACCAATGATACTTTTTGCTCGAACAAAAATAAGGCGGAATATGCACCTCGGCAAAAAACTGTCTAATGTCCCGCCTGCTTGCTATTAATTTGCTGGCTCGACCATAAGAGAAAGTTTTTCGTCCTCGGTCACATTGTGTCACAAGTGTAGAAAATGAGCTTTAGCAGCCCAAGACTATGCAAGAACGAGCGTAGCGAAGTGAAAGCAGCTGATAGTTAAGGGCTGCTAAAGCGTTTCCTGCATGTGTGACACACAACTGTTTTTTGCCTGTCGAATAAACCTAAAAATAGGAAAATATAACAAAAAGCTTTGACATACATCAACGTTTAATTCAAAAATTCACGTGAAACGTTAAAATTCCGCCCTTCCGCCCTATTTTTGGTGTTCATATGATTTGTTGATAGGAGAAAAAAATGTTTCCTACTAGCGTGCGGAAAAGTCCACTCTTTCCGCACTCACTGTAGTGCGGAAAGAGTCACTTTTCCGCACTAGTGCTGAAAGGTAAATTTGTCGAGTTTTTGGGGGGTATACTGACATTTGAATATTTAAAATATATATTTGTAAGATTGTAGTTTACCAAATGAATGAAAAATTTATAAATTTATTATAATTCTGCTATAATTTTCAATAAAAAGAAAACTTATTTTTCAATCATTTTTTAATGGCCCTGGTATAAGCCTCATCAAATGAATGTCAAATAATAATAATTAATTTGTTGATATATATTTAATAGGAAATGTTTTTTTATGTTAACTTTTGGGTTCTTTTCCGCATGCTTGTAGAAAAAATAGTGTACCCAACACGTGCGTAAAGTGACTTTTCCGCACGCGATTGCTGGCCGAGCTCGCTAAAGCGTCGTTCGGAAATCTGCAATAGCGTGCGGAAAAGTATCACTTTCCGCACTAGTTAGGTAATAGTTATTTACGTAACGAGTTATGAAAAGAGCGATATTGTTCAACAAGCGTAATATTTGCCAAATCGAGCGCTAGCGAGTTCTGCAAATTACGCGAGTTGAACAATGTCGCTCTCTTCATAAGGTGTTTACGTACAACGTTATTAAAATGGTAATATTAAAGTGGATTCAAATGGTGTTAAAAGTATTGTCACCCACAAAATTGACTTACTTTAAATAACTGTGTCCTCAATAATGTTTTTTTCAATGTTTATAAATCTTAAAATACTATTGAATTAAAATTATGGGGTACCTAATTGTCAGTTCAAATAATGAAATAATTGTCAGTTTTGACAGTACCTACCTAATTAATAAATTATTCTTTGAAACTCATGCAGTATCTCTATGTTGAAACTCAAACAGTTACGTAAAGTTTTTACATAACCACTTCTCATAACTGATTATGAAGGTTAAGAAAAATGTGACGTTACCTAAAGTCAAGGAGTGACTTAAAGTGTCACATTTAATAGCGGAATTGGATAAACTACTATTAACTTCATGATTTTTGATATTCTTCACCATCTTTTACTTGAGTACTTTGACGTTTCACTTAAATTTTTTAAGCTGTCAGTCGCCCTCACTTCGCTTCGCTCGCTAGAGCCGATACTTTCAGTGCAGTCCCTTATTCTATTTCGTTGTTGCTGTTTGCTGTACACATTTGATTTTTCAACATTGAAGCAAAATAGTTAAATAAATAAGTTCATATCGACATTATAACTTATTGAGTAATATCTTCTGTAAGTTCCTTGTGGCATTACTTATTCTTTTGGGAATCAAACCACAATAATGTTTTTTTATTTGACGTTTCGGTAGCGTTCCAGCTACCGTTGTCAAGATTAACTAGTAATAAAATTGATAAAAAAATTTTTGGTCCCTATCTGACATAACGAAAAAATATGACAACTAGACAATCAATAATATTTTGAAGTTTAAGACTACAAAACTTTGTTGTCAAATTTTATTAAGTAATTTTATTGAGTAATATTTAAAAATTAAAAGCAAGGTAAGGTGAATTGGCCCAGTTTCAGAATAGAAACGCAAACGATCCCATTATAAAAGCAGAATAAACACCATAATTGGTTTATTACAAACGATCTAATCAATAAATGCATTAAAAATATATAAATATTCTCATTGGTCATCCTCTCTACAATCGATAAAGAGCTGACATAGTTTTTCACAGATATTATGCATACCAAATAAAGCCGGTAATGAATACATCAGAATAAGGAAAGCTATGTGTACCACAGAGTGGTATGTTGTTAGTTTGTTTGTGTGACAAAGCTTGTTCCATGGTGTAATAGAGAACAAGGTGTTCTCCCACGAAAGACGAATTTTCGTCATGTTCTGCGCACCTTCCAAAACGATGCCATATTGCCAATAATGCCAATTATGTTTTATGAATGTCAACCTGATGTCAACTATAACCAAATCCTACTCGTAATCGTCCATTTTTCTAATAAATTATGAACTCTAAAATATTGGATTTAGTGAGAACATTAAGTGACAGTGTTTTTATCGTTGCATAAAGATTTTGTCTTTATTTCGTTTCAAATTCAGTTATTTCTTAAACGTTTGATTTCGCGCATTACTTCTCATTGGCTGATTTTATAATATGGCGGCGTTTTGAAAAGTTTTTCATTGGTTGTGCGCTGAAACATACTCTTGCTCTCTGTTACATCATGGTTTGTTCCAACTAGCATTTAGAAACCGTTCAGGAATCATATCGAGTACTGTATAGTGCGCAAATTCGAATTAGGGATGAACACATCAACTTTATCACCCAGAAGGTAGTTTTTTGTAATCAGTTGGTGCGGGAACGAAATACAGCACTTGTGCGACCGATACCTCGAACGGTTCTACCGTCAGTTGGAACTTGGAACGAGCCTATTGGGTGATGTAAGTCTGATGGTACTATAATGTGTTATCAATCGAAATCTAGAGATGCTTGATGAGATGGAAAATAAAAGGGGCTAAACTACAAATATCACGAATGGAACCAGAAGAGAAGAGGAGATTTTGATGAAGAAGGGGATAACACAGGGAAAAGCTTGTCAGCTTTTATTTAAATGGGGGCATTGGGAAAAAAAGATAAACACAATTGAGAGGAAGCACCTAAGAAGAATAGCAAAGAAAACAAAGTGGGACAAATGTAGAAACATTGTTTAAGTAGTATACAATGGTAGAAATGAAGAGATAAGACAAATAACAAAACAGGAACCTAAAGAAAGAAGAATAAATATAAAACAAGTCAAATTGGTATATACATATTTTCAGAATTACAAGAAAGGTGATGGAAACGGGAAGTACCATCCACAGAAGAAGGTGTAGACCGATAAAAAAAATGGATAGACTAAATAGAGGAGATATAAGAAAGGAAAAATTTTAGATGAAATGAAAAGATTAGCAAGAGAAAGAAAATAATGGAAGCATTGGTACAAGAGGAGGCGGAATTCTCGTCCGACACCTGGAAAGGTAGAAGAAAAAACAGAAGTTTTCAATTTTCGCCAAGTCTAAAATGTTTAGGACGAGTCAAATACTTAAACTCGGTTTAATGATAACTGATGTTTAGACTGTGTCTGATTGATGTATTTATTATCAATATTTACATCAGTCATCATTAAATCGAGTTTAGGTGTTTGGTACAACTCGCCCTTAATGATTTATTTTTTTCTATTTCTATGGTAAATTTAGTATTTGGTTGTACTGAGTACTAACAAAACATGCTGGAATATTGTTACACAAAACAGCATATAAATAAACAGAAAAAATAAGTGCCCGTGTCGCGTTCACTGATGAAACTAACGTTTTAACCAACTACCACAGACACTACTATCATTCAACGACACTACGTAAATAAGAGGAAGTAGTCAGATTTTTTGGAAATAGCCTTTAATACTCCCTTCTTCCAAATGAATTTTGACAATTTACTTATACAAAACTATACAAAATATTTAGAAAAGAAATAAACAACTTTAGTTTAACATTATTTGAATAATAATTAATTTCGTACAACATGAACGGTAAAAATATTCCTTTCGAAATTCTTAGCGATACTAATATAATTTGTCTTTGATATAATTAACCTAAAACCCCAAAACCATCTATTTACAAATATATAAACCACATAAGGACATATTAAATATTGAAATGTATACTGCCAGCCTCTGGATAAATGGACCCAAGTGGCGTCATAAATTAAGATAAGAATAATGGCTGCAACGGTGGCACATGTAGTGCAGGCCCCACACTTTGTCTTAGAAATATTTTACAAATTAAATGCACTTCTTTCTATTCGTATACAGGGTGTACATAAATAACATATTATAATTAACTGGTCTGCTTTTTTTAAATCATAATTTGTTCTCAATTGAAATTTTTAGGATCTTTATACTCTGAACTTTTTTGACTGGTAGCTAGACACCCTCATAATAAAAGTAAATCTGCGAGAATTTATTTACAGTTGGCCAAAATAAGTTTTATGGTAAAAAACACGTATAAGACAGGTCGTAGTTTACTGGTGGACTGTTGGGTGTATTATATCAGAGAATCAGAGGTCATTCCCATTCAGTGTCCGCTAGCTTGCTGCTTGGCTCTGTATAAGCCTATTTTGTACATTTCGAAATATGCACAATTCTAAATAGTCCATCTAGCCTTCCTTTCCAGAAATATATGTATGGTGTGGTACTGATGGCACCAATAATTACCAGACAGATTTGCTTTGACCGTTAGTTGTAGAGCTTTTGACCACCAAGCAATAGCTCCATATATGTTAAGATTGGTCTAACAACCATATATCCAGTAGATTTGTTTGGGACCCAAGCGCCAAGATTCTCCACAGATCCTGCGACATGTCCACAAGAATAGTCTGGCCTTTGGCTGAAAATGACATTAAACCAACCATTACCGGCTGGATATGTGCCATGGTTACTAATAAAACAGCCACTACATCTCTTCAGGATGGGGACATAAGCTTTAAGGTTTCCAGGTGCTGCCCACAAGGTGGAGTACTATCTTCTCTACTGTGGTCGCTCTCGATGGATAACCTGCTTATCACACTCGAAAGGAGAGGGGTAGAGCGTATGCAGACGACCAGGCACGGACCAAGTCAGGAAGGTCATAAAATATACTTCAAAAGAGGTCCACAGTCCACCACAGTGGATGCCATAGGGAACAGATGTCTGTTAACTCTGGTAAAACTTTAATAGTGAAGGGCACTAGGAAAAGAAAGCTGGTGGATTTTCCCCCACATAGGAATGGTTAAGTTATTCCGATTGAAGAGAAGTAAAATATTTGGGGATTATCCTAGATAAAAAATTTACATGGAACACTCACTTGGAAAAGTTATTCCGACTTTCGCCACAGATTATTCTCATAATCTGTGCTTTCGCTAAAAATATGGGCCACACAGTATTACTGTTTCCCCCCTATTATTGCATATTCGACCCTATAAAACACATTTGGCATTAGATAAAATCCATAGTTAGATCTGAATACGTTTAACCCACATTAAACTCAAGTGCCATAGAGATAATTGTAAATGTGAAGTAATATTTCAGTTGAAAGCTGGAAAAATTCGATTCAGCATATATTATTATTACGGTTGCAAGTATCTATTGAAATGCTAATACCCTTGCATGTAGAGCCCTTCGTTATTAATATAAATGAAGACGATAGTGATACTGAACTAGATTTGTGTTAAATACTTGTAAATAATATGGAATTAGTTCATTAGTTGTAAGTATATACACATTTTTTTCTCTATTTACTGCCAACTTTTTTATTTTATTTACAGAATAGTTTATATATACAGTGTGGGAGCCACTTATAGAATAAAATTCTTTATGTCATTATTTTAGAAAATTATAAAAACTGCCGAGACACGTCAACTTTTGAATTGAGTTGTGCGTTATGAAAAGATAAATTTAAATGTACAGGGTGATTCACGCAAGTATGCCATAGTCGGTGTTGTTTTTTGTTAATGAAACACCCTGTATATTTGTATATTTTTGAAATCCTCTTAATGAACCGATTCCAACAAACTAAATAATGTATGGTCAATTATGAATTATACAGGGTGAAATTTTAAAATTAATAATTTATTACACTTGAAATATTGGCACTTTTTCAAATTAGCTAAATATGTATTTATCAAAAATCTAAACTAACTAATTATTAGACGTATTTGTATATTAAACAAAACCTGCTACGTCCATGAATTTTATCATAAATACCTAAAAATTGCCTAAAAACGCCAATAATTAGACAAAATCGGTAAATAATGTGGATTGTTTTAAGTCGGTAAATAATGTGGATTATTTTCTATTCTGTCAGTTGTTGATGTGTTGACAGTTTATACTGAAAAAGTAAAATCTTTGTCAAACACTCTTTCCTTGTCGACATAACAATGAAATATTTAACTGAGACTCACCGAATTGAGATTTTAATGATGATCGGGTACGGGGATAACTGCAGAAGTCAAGTTGAAGTGGCAATCTTATTTAATCACAGGTATCCCGAATTGCCTAATATTTCACAAAGTACTGTGTCTAAAATTCATGCACAATTCAGAGAACTTGGACATGTCAAACCATTGAAAAGAAAACCACACTTCGTTGAAGATGATATGAAAGTGGAAAGTGTCGAAGAGAATCCAATTTCAAGTACACGTCAAATTGCCCGTGAAGATAATGTTAGTCATACAACTGTTCTAAGATGTCTTCATAATGAAAAACTTCATCCCTACAAATTAACTTTTGTGCAGGAGTTAACAGAAGACGATCCAGATCGTAGAATGGATTTCTGCGAAAGATTGATGAATAAGCTGAACAGAAATGAGATAGCTCTTGGTACCATTCTTTTTTCTGACGAATCAACATTCACATTGAATGGAGAGGTAAACCGACAGTACTGTAGATATTGGTCAGCAGAGAATCCTAATTGGATGCGTGAGACACATACTCAGTACCCTCAAAAGGTGAACGTTTGGGCCGGTATCATAGGCGACCATATTATTGGTCCTATATTTATAGAAGGAAATTTGACTGCTGGAAAAAATTTAAATATGCTTAGGAATGAAGTTATTCCTGCGTTGGCAAACTTATATCCCAACGCAATAGATCCTAGCTTACCGAATGAAAATGTTTGGTTCCAGCAAGACGGGGCAACACACCATTATGCTTTAGGGGTAAGAACTTATTTAGATGAAATCTTCCCCAATAAATGGATTGGACGAAGAGGTACTATTGAGTGGCCAGCTATATCGCCAGACCTTACGCAATTAGATTTTTTTCTGTAGGGTTATCTCAAGAACAAAGTATATGCAACACAACCAACTAGCATTGTAGACCTTAAAGACAGGATAACTACAGAAATACGGAATATTTCACCTCAAACTTTAAACAAAGTTAAGGAGGAGTTCTATAGGAGACTGTGCTATTGCCAACAACTAGGTGGAGAACATTTTGAGCATTTATTTTAATGTATTGTAATGTTTTTCTTATTTATTTAAACAGTTTTTACCGTGGGATAAAATTATACACTCACTATGGCTAATTACTATCGATTTATTAAAGAAACACTTAATCTTAATTTATATACACACTACATAATGTCTATTAATTTATCTACACACGGTATAATAATTGTCCTAATTTATCTTCAACACTATTTATATTCACTCCTGTTCACTCACTGTCTACTGAAACTGTTTACCGATTCACTGTATACTGAACAACTCCCGACTCACTCGAAAACCCGCATATATATAGTCCTCCGCGAATCTCTAGAAAATTCTTGAATATACCACCTTTGCGTATACTTCATAATTCGGGAACATTCGAGTTAAACCATTGGCCGCCTTTCCACGCTGTTCGAGAACAGTCTCGTTATTACCTGCGAAAGAACCTTTCTAGAAAGGTCGCATTCATCGTTTGCGACAGGACCGGCTTCGGAATTAGTGAGTTCGTAACAGTATTAAAATCAAATACATCAGGTATCATATAAATGTGTTTAATAACTGTAAAAATAAAAATTTCACCCTGTATAAATCATAATTGACCATACATTATTTAGTTTTTTGGAATCGGTTCATTTAGAGGATTTCAAAAATATGCAAATAAATAATGACATAAAGAATTTTATTCCATAAGTGGTTTCCACACTCTATATTACTCTACTCACTTTGCTCCTTTTCTATTTTAATTTAATTTCAAATATCAGAATTTATTTGAAAATTTAACATTGACACCTTCCACTGTTTTGCAAATAACCTGTATAGTGTAAAATATTTTTAAAATGTGGCCATAATTAATGGGTCAATTCTGAGCATATCTGTAAGGTCTGTAAGCAAAAAGCTGTAATAGTTACAAGGCAACTTACTAGATCTTACAGTGTCTGTAACTTATATGTGACTTCTCAGAATCGACCCATAAACTACATATATTTTTTTGAAACCTTTTTTGATATCATCTGCCAATTAGATGTAATAAGTGTTTCCACAGTTTAATTTGTTCAATGCCAATTTAAATTTATTTTTGACATTGTGAAACGTTCTCTACATAAAAACGATATATCTAAATATTCCAGTAAATAAAGGAAAAAAGTTAACATTAATTACGCCCTATTTTTATCTTCCGGCTGGAAGTTGCATTTGGTACCTCATTGAACATGAGACAAAGTTCTGCATGAAAACGCGTGCGAGGGCGGAGAAAATGGCCCCAAAAGACCAGAAAAATAGGTTTTCAGTCAATATCTCCTAAAATATGGCAGTTATAGATTTTTGGTTCAGATAAAAATTAAATTTGACCGGTTTCGAGAAAAACGGCACCAAGCGCACCTCGAATAATGAGCTTCTGTGCTGTATGCCAGAGAGCACAGTCCGTGTATTTACACATCAGCGGGGGGACAAATTATTCAATAACTTTGTGAAAAATGCATTTTTTCTCATGATTCAAAATTCATGTGAAAGAGGAATTCTGCTGCTATCATACCCTGTAAATTGAGTCACGCTTGACTTTTTTGGCCATATCGGAACACGGGTCAAACTTTCTGCTCCCGGGCAATTTTGACCTCGCCAGGAATTTGTTCCTATTTTTTTTTTATTTCACTAATTTACTCAAAATTTTCTTGATTATGGGTCCTCATAAGGTCCTTTGTCATCCCTGAAATTTGTATACCATATCTTTTTTTAATTTTCATTCAATCGTTGTTTATTGAATCCCTAATTTTTGCTGTTTTTGGATCGCGGGGAAATTTTGTGAACAACCATCAATTAAAAATTTATACATGATCCGATTGGTCTCTATGATACATCATTTGAAAGCTCAGAATGTCTACCTTTCGATTGTGCAATTACTTTTTTTGACGAAGTCGTCCATTTTTCAATAACATTAGAAAACGCGGACTCGAGGAGAAAACGCACTTTTTTTTGGTGGTTTTTTTCTCCCTGCTCTTTATTTCTAACATTTTAACACCTAAACTAGTGTAACGGGGGAATTCCCACCTTTCCATTGATGTATATAAGTCATACCTTTGATACCCCGGGGAAAAACCATGCAGTATATCTAAATGTATACGCTATAATTTATTAATTTCGTTCCTCCGTCGTTCGCCGCGCGTGTGCTCTACGTGGCGCTCGTGTCGTCTGCTCATCTATTTGTGGTTCGTGTGAGTCACGCCAGTGTTCGAATTATAAAGACAGCGATAATATGTTACCCAAGAGGTAGAATTAAAGGAAACTGTAGACTCAGAAGGAGTTGTTGACGGGGTAGAGCTAGAGGGAGCTCTAGACCCAGAAGAAGTTCTTGACCAAGAATCAGATGATGACTGGTGACAAACCGATTTATGTCATAATTGCAATGTATTTTTATACTTTTTTCATCAATTCACAGACAACTAACCCGTGAATCTCTTATACTTTTGTTAAAATTTTTCTATGTAATATTTTAGTCTATAATGTATTATTCTTGTATCATTATATTGGGTTCTCCCGTTGATAAATAAATAAATAAAAATATATATATTTTTCTATAATAAATGAAACATGAAGAACGTTTATAACTCGTTATTCCAAAAACCTCAATCTGTCTGGCTGCAAAAAAATTTGCAAAAATTTGCGGAGAATCTGCAAGAAATCGTTGCTGAGTATTATGGGTAAATATTCTTCACTCTTGAGGCATTTTCAGTTTTCCTTACAAAAAACCTAATGAACTTCAGTATTTTACCACATGTGCAAAGCTGATTGTTGCTAGATTCAGGTCCACTGGTGAGGTCCATCTCGCTAGAATTAATCTTATAGCCCGTTTTCCTAATAAGTATATCTTGATGCCTCATCTGAGAGGACAACAAGACCCTCGGAAACATAAATATCCATCAAAAGTGTCTGGTTACAGGGTTTCTCATTTATGGCACCGAGGATTTTCCCAATCTGTGAAATGTGGTGGCGCCATCTACAATTGGCTTCCACAATCCAAATAATTGAAAATAATGGATTTCCAACACCCCCCAGCTCAAATTTTGTACAAAACTTGCATACTTCACAAGTCTCAAAATTTCCGATTTTTCAACCCGATTTTTTTGCAGAAAATATTATCGTTGCGAAAAAAATCATAAGGACCATTTTTGTAGAAAATTAACTGAACTTCAATTTTTATCTGTGCCGAAAATCTCTAACTGCCATATTTTAGGAGATATTTACTGAAAACTTATTTTTCTGTTCTTTTGGGGCCATTTTCTCCGCCCTCGCACGCGTTTTCATGCAGAACTTTGTCTCATGTTTAATGAGGTACCAAATGCAACTTCCAACCGGAAGATGAAAACAGGGCGTCATTAATGTTAACTTTGCCTTTTTTTCCTTCTTTATTTACTGGACTAAAAAGCAAATAATATAATTTATAATATTTGAAATCAATAGAGAAGCTCTATGGTATTAAATATCCATTTCACAATAGGTAACCGAATAGGATACATGTTCGGGTCTTATTGAAATTACTAGTGATTCAAAAGTTTAATTAATTAAGTAACCAACATCCCTAACATCGGTTTTTCTTTTAATACATGATTTACAGCAATTTTTCCAATTGCCTATAGTAACTTAGGAGAATTAGTATATTGTGTAACAAGTGCGCACGAGTGTGTAATTAGCATTTGTGCACGTGTTGCACACTGTATTTTTCCTACGACTACCATCCAAACATCCAACAAACGACTGTGCTGGACACGGTACTTTTTTATGAGCACTTTTTCTAGCATGACATAGCTTATGGCTGGTGAAAATTAGTACAATTTTTGCATTTCATTTAAATAAATAGCTATAATATATTTTTATCATATTGATAGAACGATTTCAGGTAAGAGACCTCAAAACCCCAATAAACCATAGACGGACATTATTCTCCAAAAGCGAATAAATATAGACAAAAAGTAGGTAATTTAAACGTGGGAACCTAAAACCTAAACAAAAAAATTACGAACTCATATGGGCCCAAGTAAAGGGTGACATAGCACGAAATAATAAAACTAATAAATTGGAAGACCTACATCAATTACTGCAAAACTCTTTGTCAAAAGTGTCTGCGGAAAACTGATGGAAAAAAGCTGTGAGTCATAAGCATAAAGAAGAACAGAAGATGTGAGAGCTGCACATTATCATGGATGGAACCGTTGAATCTATAATAATGAATATTGGAGTTGAAGATTCGTCAGATTCTGGAATTTTGATTAGACACATCATCAGGAAATTTTTAACAAATCAGCCCTTTTTTAGGGCTAAAAATCATTCTTATACAGTTTGACCCATTTTGTTTGGAAGCACCCCCCGTAAAATCCGCATTTTCAACCGATTTTGTTTTAATTTTGTTTGTTAGATTCAGTATGAAAAACGGTATCTTCTGTAAGTTCCTTGTGGCATTATTTATTATTTTTTCTCTTATTTTTTTGGGAATGAAAACCACAATAATGTTTTTTTATTTCGACGTTTCGGTAGCGTTCCAGCTACCTTTGTCAAGATTAAATAATGATAAAATAATTTTTGGTCTCTATCTGACCCAACGAAAAAAATATGGCAACTAGACAATCAATAATATTTTGAAGTTTAAGACTACAAAACTTTGTTGTCAAATTTTATTAAGGTCCATTCATAGTAGATCACATCTCTGGTAAAATGTGAAATAAATATTTTATTTTATGGCATTCCAAAGATATGATAGTCTACTAGAAATGGCACATATTTCCATAGCTTAATTACTATTTTTAAGGCCCTCTATGTTAATTTTTCTTCGCCAAAAAAGACTTAACTACATTAGGCATTTTTTTTCTCAAATATGTCTATACCACTGGATTCAGAATCATCTAAACTACCAATATTTTATTAAAAAAATTTCATTAACGACAAAGTTATTACAACATGAATTTGGAAAAGGTGGTATTTTCAGTAATATTTTACGTAGAATGTAGGCAAATTTTAAAAATGGCAACATGGTAAACAAAAACATGGACTAAAACATATTGCACAGTAAATATTCGAAGCCGATAACTCAACCCGTTCTGGAGTTATAGCTTCTGAGAGTAATGTAAAATTGTGCTTAATAATTTCATATATTAAAAAAATGAAATCAACGAGTATGCCATGAAAATACAAATTAACAACTCTCAAAAATAACTAACAATACATTTCGATAAGAATTTAACTGTAACTTTGCAACTCCGTTTTTGTAATGACCACAGCTTTTTTATCTCCATACTTTTTAAAGCCATTTTTACAAAATTCAAACCTAAGTCGCAAGTAGGCTTTGATTTCGAAATTTTATTTATGTCAGTCAGTAAAATGTGTATGCAATAGTAAGTACTGAATGTTCCAAATATTCAACTATCTAACTATTCAAGACAAAGTTGAACTTGTACTTTTTTGTGGTTACAATGATGGAAGTAATAGAAATAGTTACTCGGAGTCATCCAGATCGCCGTATTTGCTGCTTTGTAGTGCACAAAATTAAAAAAAGTATTTATTGAGACTTGAGCACTGACCAAACGTATTTAAAAAAAATTGGAGGCAAGAAATTTTAATGACCGTATTGTCATAGACTACCTACTTTGCCAACAATCCAAACTATTAAGCACAATTTTCAGGGACGTATATAAGAGGGGGGGTTTGGGGGTTCAAACCCTCCGCATAGAAAATACAATAAAGGTACAATAATTTTTTATTAGCATACTGCCGCAATATGAGTATTCATCGGGATGTGGCAATAGAAATAGATTCCTCAACAATTGTGAATAATTTAGCTGAAGAGGTTAAAAATTTACTTTTGTGAGATTGATTTTCTGTTTTAATAAAAGCTCCAATTTTCAATAATCTATCACTTTTTAATAGGTGCTCCCAAATTAATATACAGGTAACATATCGGCTGGTATGGGAATGCGGCGAAGAACTTAGAAAACTGGCGACTCGGAACAGTGTAACACTGGAGTGGGTCCCAGGTCACAAAGGAATCGCTGGCAGTGAAAAAGCTGACGAACTTGCAAGAGCAGGATCGTCAACTCTGATGAACGGACCCGAACCATCTGTGGGCATCCCCAAATGCTCCACTAGGTCATGGTTAAAAGGGTGGGTAAAAGAACAATCCATAAAACTCTGGAAGAATACGCCCAGGCAAACACATGGGAAGAAATTTATAAAAGAACCATCAGAAAAAGTAGGCAAAAGAACTGCTCGCATATGAGCAGGAACAAACTACGCACCATAACGGGGCTTCTTACGGGACACTTTCCCACAAAGGAGCACCTGAACAAAATAGGGCTGTATAACGGAGACCTCACATGCAGGAGATGGTAAAGAGACACTGAATTAGCTCTGCACATATTATGCAACTGTAAGACGCTGGACCACAGGAGGCAAAAACTAAATGGAAGACCCCAAATGACTCCAGAAGACTTCTACAACCAACCAGTAAAGAACCTGTATGAGCTAATACAGGGAACGGATTGGCTGAATAGGCTGTAGTCAGAATGTTAGGAGAATCCACAATAAGCCCAAAAGGCTGAGGTGGTACCGGCGAAGGGACGGCTCCTTAACAAAATATATATACATGGTTATAACCATTTCAGCAGAAGGGGCAAAACGAAAAACGATGTTTAAAAATACTTTTAGATGTAGCCAAGTCAAAAAAATGATTTAAAAAAACTCAACATTATTTCTTGAACTTGAAAAATTGCTTTAGAACGTGGCACTCGATTTTTTTGCCTTAGACGGCGCCTTCAATAAAGCTTTCCCCTTCTATACCTATCAGATGAAAAAAACCAAAACCCTCCCCATGTAAAAGCTATAGCTACGTGACTGACAATTTTACATTACTTTCAGAAGCTTTAACTCCAGAACGGGTTAAGTTATCAGCTTCGAATTTTCACTGTGCAATATGTTTGAGTCCTAGTTTTTGTTTACCATGTTGCCATTCCAAAAATTTGTCTACATTCTACGTCAAAAATTAATGAAAATACCACACAGTGGTATAGTTATATTCGAGAAAAAAAAATGCCTAATGTACTTTTGTCTTTTTTGTCAAAGAAAAATTAACATAGAGGGCCTTGAAAATAGTAATTAAGGTATGAAAATTTGTGCCAAAATACTCTTTTTGATACTGAATCTAACAAAAAAAATTAAATCAAAATCGGTTGATATGCGGATTTTACAGGGGTGCTTCCAAACAAAATGGGACACACTGTATGTAAAACTTACTAATTTATTAATTAAATTTAATAATCTAGGATCTTATTTTTACCCAACTACATTGCACTTTCACGGCAAATTTATCACTTCTGAATATATTTGAATTGTAATGGTATAAAGGCGGAAACACATTATTATCACGTCACGTGAGTTCACATGCTTTCACACCAAACGTGAATTTATGTTTATGTATAGAAGCAATATCATACTACCATCACGTCACTTCACTTTGCTTAAGGGGAATCTATCGGCAGCGATTTGACAAAATATCGAAGTATTTTTGGCAAAGAATTTTGAAGTAATGGATGTATTGAAAATTAAGAAAAAAATATATCATGTAGATTAATGTTGAACTTAGAGTTCTCATTGAATAAAAACTTTGAAATGCTAACTAAATTTTGTTGAAAAAAATATGAAAAATACACATATTAAGCAAAGTTTAAGCCCTTGTAAAGAATTAAATATGGATTGAATGGAAAAACTAATTTATAAGGGGTCTAATTTGAAGCTTTATGAATACTATATAAAAATCTCAGAATCCTCAAATTACTTATGACCGTACAATTCCTTATTGAAATTCGGTTGCTACCACTAAAATATCGGATAAAAATCCATCTCTCGCTTTTCTATCCTTCTATGACTGACATTGTCTCTCTGCTTCGGTAGTCGCGGGCCGTTCCATTGTTGATACAACGCTCGCCGGTCTCCCAGTTCAGTACTGACGATGTACGTGAACCAAAATCCGCTTGAACCGCTTGGCTACCTACATGTTGCGGAGCTTTCATATTTCTAATAAAATTTTCGTTATGTGAACTTAAACGTGAGGACGTAGGGAAACAAAAAAATATACAAAGCATAATTGTGCATGGTCGAATTTGGTAGATGCCCCTTAACCTAAAAATTTACCGAATAAACATTAATAATGGAGATGACAGTTCATCTTCCGCGCTTTAAGAAGACTTGGAAAATGCATGTGCTTTACCTAGATAATATTTAGACTAGGAAATGGGTTCATTACGTTAATTTGCGAAGAGAGGATCAAGGCGAATTTTATAATTTGTTTCAGGAGTTATTACAGATTGATGAAGATCGCTTTAAAATGTATTGTCGTATTTATTTCCAAGCCTGTTGTCGCTTCTTTTGGTCACGGTAATTAGATACTTATGACCGAGTTTTGTAAAGTACCTCACGTAAACACTCTTTTTCTATTAAAAATTATTCCCTTTTGACAGCCTTCACGCCTCACCAAATTGATGTTTATATAGTTTGGCAAGTTTATCTGGACCTACGCGGCAACGGTAAGAGGCGAGGAAAAACATGGCGTACGGTACCTATTTTACCAAGTAAAACTGAAATTACAAAGGTAACTGACAATACCAACGCCACTGGATAAATCAATATCAGTCAATTGACGAAGTGAGAGGGAAGAACATACGCACGCGCTTGCCAATAAGAAGTCAGCTGGTCGATAAAAATCACCAATCATGTAATCGGAGGGTGTGGTCATTATGGTTTTCGTACAACGTTGCCAGAGCTTTAAGAAGCCCATAACAAATTTGGAGAAGTGTTCTCTTTTAATATTCATGAATTGGAAAATAATGTTAATAGAATAAATCCAAGGAAACAAGCACATTATAAAATTAACGTTCAATCATATTTTTAATATTGTTAATAATAAAAAGACCCTTTTATAATTATTATCAATACATATTCAGTACTTCAACTTTTTCATAGTTAAACGTGGAAATGTCGAATGTTTTCGACTGCATTCCTTTCACGGTTTCAGATAAACTTGCCTAAGTATACAGAAAATTTGAGCGCGACATCTCATGTGATTTCAAGTGAATCTCCAGCTTGATAATAGTGTGTTCGTTCTTAGGGCGAGTTGTACAAAGCTCCTAAACTCGGTTTAATGATGACTGATGTTTAGACTGACGTAATTGTTGATAATAAATACATCAATCAGCCACTGTCTAAACATCAGTTATCATTAAACCAAGTTCAAGTGTTTTGTACAACTCGCCCATAATGTGTTTAAATGGAAAAAGCCGCCTCAACAAATTTATTGCTTATATGTGTTCACGTGAAATCACGTGACGTGATAATAATTTGTTTCCGCCTCAAGACTCTGATCCTCTGCTTATCAGATCAGTCTTTTGCGAGGTCTTTTGGTAATGACAAATTTATCACTTCTAAATATATTTCTATAGTAATGATATTAGGGTTCTATTTTCCTCGCTACCTGGGCCCGTATTCTTAAGGGACTAGTGAAAATCTCACCAATTAGATTGATGCATCACGGGTTGCCTGAAACGAGAGAGATTCAATCTCTCATGGTTCGGATAGAGAATCTCGCCAAAAGCGGTGAAAAGTGGTGAGAAGCTTAGAAACATTGGATTTCGTCCGGTGATATTGCAGATCTCACTATTTCCTTTCAAAATACGACAAATTTGAAACTCTCATGTTTTAGGCAACCATACAATACACCTATCTCATTGGTGAGATTCTCACTAGTCCCTTAAGAATACGGGCCCTGCGGTTCACTATACAGGAATAATCTAGCGAAAGTTGCTAACTGAACACTTTATTTACATGAAGAAGCGCTTACAATTCTGTTCAATTTTTTGAATACCCTGGAAGTCTGTCAGACACGTTTTTAAATTTATAATGAGCACTTCAGCTATCAATATGATAAAAATAAACTATACTTTCAAAACAATCATACAACATTGCGAAAAAAATTAATGATAACATATTATAATATTCGTATAGAAACTTCTTTGAAAACGCACGTTAAAACGTCCATCATACACCCGATACAAAATTCATTTGCCCGCTCTCTCCTTATCACTATACTGTTGTTGGGTTTCATTTCAGGTAAAATTCTTTTAAGAAGGTCGTAAATGGTCGTATTTAGATGATTGCCGGCAAAAGCGAAGACGATATACTTTGAGACAAACTATACATAGGTATACTAAGTTTTTGGCAATGGTATACTTCTTGTCTTGTTTTAGTGACTTTAGGGACATATTAGGGGTCTCGTATAGACTACAAAGAACGAGTAAATAATGACAATTGTAACGTAATCTTGTTAATCTACCAGTTCTGTGGTTACAGTTTCCTTTTAAAATTACAGTTAGCTTCTATTAGTTTCTATATAAACCTATAGACAGAAAAAAATGGTCGCCGCAACCACAATATGTATTCGTTAAAACCAATGTTAAAACGGTCTACTATCGCTGTTACCGTGAAAGACAGTAGTGAATGTCAACATTCGCCAGTGGATGTCGACAAATGTCAAATGCCTTGGTGAAATTCCGAACATTTCTTATTTCTATTATACATTCGGACTTTCACCGGATATGTCGACAAACACAAATGAGGTCCGGTGAACCTCGGACACTGCAGGTCGCGACAAGTTTTTAGACAGTTTCAGCCCCTTGTTTCAGTTAGCTTTGTCTTCGTCAGTCTAACGCAACGTTTGACAGCGCTCCCTAACCTAATTTAATTTTCTTATTAGAAATTGTAAATTGTATTCAATGGCTACTACAGTGAATCGTGATAAATTTTTTGAAAAATTACATGCCTTAATTGGAAGTAAACGAGAAGACAATTGTTTTTATTTTTCACAAGAAAAGTACTCTAAAATCGTTTCTGAAGTAATTTCTGCTAAAAGTAAGTGTAATACACCTTTGGACTACAGACGTTTAAAACGTTTTGACATTTTAAAAGTTAGTGATGAAGAAAAGTTATTGTGCCATTAAAACCAAGAGAAACAAATATCCAGTATTATATCACTAATGATGAGTTGTTTACAATACTTTCTGAAACTTACATAAGAACAGGCCATGGAGGAAGAACACGAATGCTTGAAGAATTACAAGTTAGATACAAAAATATTACTTATGAAGTTGTAATGTTGTATTTAAATTTGTGCAAACCACAGACATATATTTTTTATATGTCTGTGGTGCAAACAATGTCAAATGAAACATAGTGCACCTAAAAAAGGTATTGTTGTGAAACCAATGCTCAGTTCCGAATTGAACTCTAGATGTCAAGTCGACTTGATAGACTTATGTTAACTGCTTGTATGCAAGACAATGATTCAAACATGTGGTCAGAAGGTTTGCCGTTTGTCCAATTCGCCAAAAACACAACTTATCACGAAGGAATACGCCAGAGTCCTTATGAAGCCCTGTTTGGCGTTAAACCAAAAAGGGGTATAACATCGTCATCACTCCCTCACGGGCAAATTTTAAACATTGAGACCGAAGAACAGCTAGAAGCTTATGTTGAAACAGACATGGATAATGAAAATACCATTTGAGCTGATCCGCAACCTGGCACGTCTTCATCTCAAGCACTGACTGACCCGCAACCTGACACGTCTTCATCTCAAGCACTGACTGATCCGCCACTTAGCACATCTTCATCTCAAGCACTGACTGATCCGCCACCTAACACATCTTCATCTCAAGCACTGACTGAACAACACGAGCTAATTTCTTTAAAAAGAGTAGCTGCAAAAGAGAATCTTCTACTTCAAGCAACAAAAATGTTGCAAACCTCAAAAAAAAAGTTTCCTCCTGCCCAAATTGGTGATACCGTAAGAATTCAATCCCTGATGTCGACCGTGGTCGTACAGACCCTCGAAATGTGTTAGCGGTTGTTGTTGGAATAGAGGATTCCGACTTTTATAGATTAGCTAACAAAAATGAAGCAGCTTTTTACCCGTAATCAGTTCGTAATTTGTAAAGAAAAGTTACTTTCCATGGACGAGGTTTCAACAAAAGAAATGTCGCTAAGATAAGCAGCTAATGCTAATTCAAAAAGTGGAGGGCAAGGCTATACACGTTGTAACTGCAAAAGGAAGTGATCCACGACTAAATGCAGCTGTAAAAGCAAGGAACTTTTGTGCAATTCGAAGTGCCACGGTAGTTTAAGTTGTTGCAATAAATAAGATATTCTTTTTTCTCTTATTCTTTTGGGAATCAAACCACAATAATGTGTTTTATTTTTTATTAAATAAAAAAACATTATTGTGGTTTGATTCCCAAAAGAATAAGAGAAAAAAGAATAAGTAATGCCACAAGGAACTTACAGAAGATAAAATAAGATATTGTTCTTATTTTTTATATTTCATTTTATATTTTTATGTTCTACTGTTTGTTTTGAGTTCAACAAAGTCCTTTTCCCATATTATTTTAATAAATAAAGACCTATGGATTTTTTTTGTTTTTATTTCAAAAAATAGTATATTAAAGTATAAGTGGATATTAAGGTCTTTAAAACACTTGCTCTATTTCGAGCACTCCGGCTTCGCCGTCGTGCTCGAAAAATCGCGCGTTTTTTAAAGACCAGTTATCCACGAATACTTTACGCTATTTTTTTATTGGTGCACTTTGAAATTATAAATACTGATCTATAACTACTAAAACAACAAGAAATGGAAATCATAGATGGAATTAGAACTAAATGTCAAATGGTTGAATTCGTGATGTATATGATGAATACCTTGCGTTGTCATGGAAATGAGAAGAACATAACCTAATTTGTATTTTGATAGAAGTTCAACCTTATCGTTGAATTATTGAGTTCTGTGAATGTCAAAAGTATTAATTTAAATACCATTTCCTAAGATTTGAAAAATCGAAATATTAATATTTCAAGCAATACCAACGGCATTTTCCATTTTAATTCATAAATTTGACATTGTTAAATATTGTTCGAATAAAAGTTTTGACCTTGCAAACTACTCCTGTCACATCAATGATGAAAAAATTGTCATTTAGACATGATTTAAACCATAGATTTAGACTTCGTTTCTCGAGTTGTTGATGTTGCTACGGTAACTTTAAAACACGCGCGTGTTTTAAAGTTCGATTTAAACACTCTGAGGCGTGCTTTAAATAGGTAAAATGGTTCACCAATAAAAAAAATTCTTTTTAAAATTCACCGGTGTATCTCGACATTCACCAGATTTCGGTCTTTCACGGTAACATCGCTATAACTTCCTAATCCGGATTGGTAAACTGAGTCAGACTAGATCATTGAATTTCCGTTTTACATTTTTGTGACAAATGTAACGCTAAAATGGTGTATGATTATTATTATTTCATATGCTGTCAGCCAAAAATGGACAAAGTATATAGTATAATTTTAGGACCTCTATCAAGCATTAACAAAAATTTGAGCTTGTTACTCACTATCTTACTATACTTCTATAAAAATGGTAAAAACAGCGACCCCCTTATATTTCATTAACGATAAAGCTTATAACACATGTTTATATATAATATTCAGACTTTTTACATTAAAATGGAATGACGATATTTCAGATTACTTTTCAGACACCTTGCATATTATACGAAGTGGCCTTCGTAGATAAAAATTGAAAAATATGTAGTGATAAGCACGTCAGCAATTATAGAAATGTTTATTAAATAAACAATACTTTGTTTAAGTAAGTCAACATTGTTATGAAAATATAAATATCTAGCAACGCCCTCTATTTATTAAACAGACTAGATTAATAACAACCTCTTTATACATTTTGTAAATATATCACTATTATTTTAATAAAAAAATAGCATCTGAGCAACAGCATATTATATAGAGAGCGGCTAAATTATTAAACAAATTCATTCTTTTGCAAACAATGTATTTTAGATAAGACACGGTGACCTAATAGTTGATTTTTTTTTATTTGAAATGTGGGTATAGTCCTTTTGACGATCTAAGAAACTGAACTGTCTTGGAGGATGAGATAATCACATGCAATAAAGTCATAAAAGTATCAGCCGTGACATGGTCGTATTTATTTTGTTGGCAAATAATAAATTATTACCTGAAAAAGACTTTTGGGTCGTTATTTAGTAAGTACTTTTTCCTTAGACTAGAGATATTGTTTCTCTAGTCTAAGAATTTTTCTTTTTCATCAGTAGTAGTGCGGCTCTGCACGTTAAATGCGAAAAGTTTTATGGTTTTATTGCATCTCCTTAAGTCAAGTCAGTTTCTTAGTACTTAGAATCTCATTTAAAAGGTCTTATACAGGGAAAATAAAAAGTAATTTAATTCAAATCAGAGAAAAATTTTACAATAAACGAGATGAAATATTAAATTGACTAATACATATACAGGGTGTCAATTTTAAAACTTACAATGGATTGTACCTAGTGAACGATAAGAGATATCAACAGAATTTCAAAACCGTTTCTAGGGTAAAGAGGGGAACTAGAATGACATAAGAGAACGCACCCCCATCAACCCCTTATTCCCCACCTACAAAACTTCAAATATCAACCACCTACTTGTGATACGTCGTTGGAAAGCCCGTGGAAAATGCATTCCATCGTTATAAGTCATTATACAGGGTTTAACAATAAAGCAGAATTATCCGTAATTCCCGACTGATTGACTTCTCACTTTATATGTATTCTACATTTTGGGGAGGGGCTATCATATGGGTGAGGGAGTTAAAGTTATAATAGGCCTGTTCTCACAAGCATCACGGACAGTCTTTGACAATCCGGATTCGGCGCACAGACCCTAAAGTGTTCCCGGGAGAACGTTTTAGGGTCTCTGCGCCGAATCCGGATTGTCACAGACTGTCTGTGATGCTTGTGAGAACAGACCTAATGTCTACATATGAGCAAAAAGACGTGCCCCTTTATAAGTTTTTTGACGTGTTTTTTCACGCCTTCAGAATTATATGGGAGTGTACTTTTCATTGAAATGACCTATAATTCAAATGTGAGATGACCGAACCTTAACCTGTAAATTAATGTTACTTTTATTTTCTAATCAAATCGTTGATAAAACAGTATGAGATGTTTTAAATTCATGAATGGAATGCAGAGTTTATTTTTAAAATTCTCCATTAAATGAGACAATTAAATTAATGAATAGTTATGGCTTTATTTATATCATTACTCAACTGAAAGCGAGAAAGATTGTGTATATTATTAAAATGAATTATTATACCAGTTTGAAAGATATAAATAGGAAGTTTATTTTCTTTGTATAAATTTGGAATAACAGGAATTGGTTTATTTTTTTGATAATTTTGAAATAGTTACTGTTTCAAGTAAATGTTGAATTCAATGTTAACCACACAATATATATAGACAGATCCATGCTCGAGCATAGGAGAATAACAACACATATATATATATATA
>CAJUYH010005546.1:5603-28489 GCA_910591685.1 Galerucella tenella | reverse complement strand
ATAATTTAAATAATTAATAAATAATATTTCGGCCAAAAGGCATCACACCTTCCCCTTTTACAAAAAGACTAAATTCCGTTGAGCTTCCTTCCCCTAATAAAAGAAATTTACAATTACCCTAAAAATAGATGATTATTAAATAATGTCATTAACCTATGGTAACATATATTTATAATCTAATGTACGTCCATTGTCTTTAAAAATTGTTTACGATAACTGTGTTTGTTTATGTTCACCTAATGTTTTATTATCCGAATTTATTTACTATCACTAATTGTTTGTTATAACACTATTCTTTATTGTTTGTAAACACACTCGCACTCCGATACCATTTACATTTTTTAATTCATTTTACAATAAGGATGGATTCTGTTTTTGTGTATTTCTTTTATCACACCTGATTCTAATTTGACTTTACAGTTAACTTCACTCACCTCTGTGACTGTAAATGGACCTATATATTGAGATTCAAATTTGGTTCTATTTTCCCTCTTTACTAAAACTGAATCCCCTATTTTAAAATCAACTGGATTAGCTACCTTACTATTTTGACTTTGTCTACTAAGTTTATACTTGGTTAAATATTTCTCTGCTCTCTGATGAGCTACTTGCAGTTTATATTTTAACTCATTCTGATATTCATCGATATTATAGCATGGCTCAATGTCATTCGTGAGATTCTCGGGTAAGTTAGCACGTCTCCCGAACAATAATTCAAATGGCGTATAACCATGATAAGAGCTTGGAGTCGTATTATAACAATAAGCAAATAATTTGCACCATTCATCCCAGTCATCCTTACTTTCATTTATAAAATGTCTCACATACTCATTAAGCGTTCTATGTAATTTCTCACAACCTCCTATAGATTGATGATGATATGCTGTCGAATAGTTATGACTAATATTTAACATTTTGGTTAAAGCATTGAATATTTCATTTTTATATTCTGTGCCCAAATCTGTCCTAATCTGTTTCATCAGACCGTAATTTGGTATGAAATTTTCAAAAATTCCACGAGCTATCGTGTTCGCTTCTTTGTTTTTAACTGGAATTATTACTGCATATTTCGTTAATTCACATAACATTGTGATGCAATAACGGTTACCATTTTCACTTTGTGGAAAAGGACCGACCGTATCTATATATGTTATATCCCATGGTTTTGCTGCTGTATCCGTTAATACAAATTCTTCTTTGTGATTATTTTTCGCTTTATTGACTTGGCACTTGTGACATTGCTTAATATATTTTCTCACATCTTTCTCCATGTTTTTCCATCTAAAATTCGCTCTTAATTTTTTCAGTAGCCTGTTATTTCCTACATGACCTCCAAATAAAGGATCATTATGATAAGTTTCTAAAATCTGTTGCTTTTCTTTTTCTTCTTCCACCATCTTAGGTATATCGCAAATACATATTTGTACGTTTTTTAACGTATTGTTTCCTTTTTCCATAAACTCTTTTATAGTGCACTGTGTGAAAATAATATCATTCATATAAATTTTCATCCTTTTTATTCCATTTTTTACCGCTAGCTTATCAAGCTGAACTAACGTTTGACCTAAATCAAAGTTAATTATATCGGTATTAAATAAGGCTTGGCTAAATTTCATCCTGTTTTTGATCCGTATGTTCATCCTTAACGAAACACGGTTATTTTCAAATTGCAGAATTGGTAATTTATGCGCCTCTAAATTATTCAGTACTTTATATACTGCTGGCTTGCGAATATCTTCCTTTATTTCTGTGGAAACTATTCTATCTTCTCTTGTAGGCTGAGCTTTATTCTGACGAGTTTTTGACCTCGTTATTGCTAAAACGTGAGCATTGTCAATGTACAAGTCTTTTAATTCATTCACGGATATCCTTGAAATGCTGTCCGCATAATTTGAATTTCCTTTCAAATATTGTATTTCGAAGTTGTATTCTTCTAGGTCTAGTCTAATTCTTGTAAGTTTCGAAGTTGGTTCTGTCATCGAAAAAAGATGTGTTAACGGCTTATGATCCGTTTTCACAATAAAATGTGGAGAGCCATATAAATAACACTTAAAATGATTAATTCCCCAATGGATAGCTAACAATTCTTTCATGATTATAGGTTTATTTAATTCGCTTTTCTTAAAACTTCGCGATGCATAAGCTATAGGTAGATCTATACCTTCGTATTCCTGGCTAAGTATTGCAGAACACGCAATATTTGAAGCATCTGTTGTCAATATAAATTTTTTATTGAAATCTGGATATTTCAGAATAGGCGGCTGAATTAATGCCGATTTTAGTATTTGGAATGATTTTTCGCAGTCTTCTGACCACTCGAATTTTACATTTTTCCTAGATAATTTATTGAGAGGTATGCATATTTCAGCGAAATTGGGAATGAAACGTCTGTAATAGTTACAGAATGCTACGAACCTTTTAGATTCTTCTGAATTTTTGGGAACTGGATACTGCTCAATGACTGAATATTTTGCCTTGTCGGGTAGAACCCCTTCACTAGACAAATTGTGTCCTAAATATGTTACTTCTCGTCTGAAGAATTGACATTTTTGTGGATTTAATTTAAGGCTGAATTTCCGACATGTGCTAAACACCCTTTCGAGATTACTTAGATGATGATTTTCTGACATCCCTATTACAACTATATCATCCATATAAAGAAATGCTTTTTCTGGAGTTAATCCTGAAAATGCTATGGACATCATCCTTGAAAAACTATTCGGACTTATATTTAAACCAAATGGTAATCTTGTATATTGAAAGGAACCTTTTTCTGTGCTAAAAGATGTATATTTTCTTGAAGACGGCTCTAAGGGAATTTGATGAAAACCTGACATAAGATCTATGACTGAAAACCATTTCGACCTCCCTAGCTGATCTAAGATCGAATCTATTCTAGGTAATGGAAATTTATCTGTGACTATTTTCTTATTTAATTGCCTGAAATCTATGCAAAGTCTCCAAGATTTCTCTCCATTGATTGCCTTCTTGGGAACAAGTAAAACTGGACTGTTATAATCTGAGATTGAAGATTCAATTATACCTTGATCTAATAACTTTTGGACCTGATCGTTAAGTTCTGAAGATTGAGAATGTGGCGTGCGATAATTTTTAATATATACTGGAGTATCATCCTTTACCAATAGCTTTTGCTCATAAAAATTATTATGCGTTAAAATGTCATTTTTTAAAGCAAAAATATCTGAAAAATTCTCACAAAGATTTATTAGCTTATCCCTAACGTATTCTGGTACCTCTAAATTCAATGTTTTTCTTAATTCTTTCATCCTATTCTTACTTTCATTCGTCACAGCATATACATGAAATAAATTTAAATCCAATATTTTAATGTTATTTGTATTTATCGACTTGCTTTCATAATTTGTATTTAAAATTCTGACATAAGGATTAGTTTTTGATATAATAGATCTTGCTATAAATATTCCTGGTAATAATTCTTGTTGCTCGACAACTTTATCCTGTCTTAAATTTTTGAAACTTTCTACCAACCGATAGACTTCACATCTAGGCGGTATTGCTATAGTATCGTATTCAGGATTATCAAAAATTTCTAATGTTACTCTATTCCTGGATTTGCAATCTATGTATAATTTTAATTCTGAATAATCTAAAATACAATTATAATTTCTTATGAAATCCCTACCTAGAATTCCATTCGTAGGTATAGGAAATTCCTCTTTCACTACATGAAAACAATGTCTAAATGCTACACCCTTAATAAAAAGAAAAGTTTCTATTGTACCCAAAGTTTTAATTTCTCCCTGAGTTATTCCTTTAATGTTTAAGATTTGTGTTGTTTTTATTAAGTGATGTGGAAAATTATCTGAAATTTTTAATAACGATATATCTGCACCTGTATCTAATATAAAAGTATCTATATTATCCGATATGTCAGTTTTAATTTGCACAAAGTTTGAAAGAGTTAAATCAAAGTTATAAATATAACGATTATTGTTAAGCAAGTTGTTTAAAATTTTGGATTTTTCACCTTTCTTTTTCAAAACCCCAATTCTTTTTGTTCGTCTTCCTCTCTACTTTCTTCACTTTCACACATTCTTACATTCCTATAATTATTGTTGAACCTATTGGTAGGTCTTTCTCTATACTCATTTGAACTACCTTTATATCCCTTGAATCTCCTTTCTCCTTGATTCTCCTGAAATCTCCTATTATTGTCATAGTTACCTTTCCTATGAAAGTTATTTTCTCCATTATGATTAGCATACGAATTTCTTCGCTGAGGAAAATACCTATTTCCCGACCAAAACTTATTCCTATCTGCCTTATAATGCAGAACACTCTCTGTTGACTGATTGTTTCCCACATTGATGGAAACCAGTTTAGTCATCACCTCTTGTGGTGTCGTAAAATTTCCAGCTGCTATAACGGTTTTTATCCGTTCTGAAGCTGCGTTGTCTAACAATGATTTTACTGCTGCTTCTGTAGTATACTTTGTTGCTAAGTGTACTGGCATTCCTTCTGCCAAATACGCGGCTTGTAAACTTTCAGTCAGTTTCTCCATTTCGGAAGCATATCCGACGAGATCTTTACTATTTTGCCTTAGTTTACTTAGTTTAGCACTTATCAAACTAGTGCTGTCTCCTCTGAGTCCTTTCTTAAGTGTATCGACTATTTCTCTCAAAGAATTCTCAGTAGTAATCAAAACCCTGGCTTTTCCAGTCAGTCTTGTTTTCACAAATAACACAGCATTTCTCTCATGCTCTGCTGCGTATACCTGAAGTAAGCTAACCGCATCTACAAAAGATTGTAGTTTGCTTGTATCTCCATTAAACTCGTTTGGTAATATCTTACCAGCTAAATTGAAAAAATCATTCATACTTAATGCCATTTTATCTTTGCTTGTTGCTTCTAATACCTCTTTATTGATTAAATTATTACTCGTAATTAATTCAGACGGAACTTTATACCGACAATCTAACACTTGAAATGCTTTCTCTACCTTATCTCTGATTTTGTCAAAATATAAAATGCATGTATTCTGCTGATCCTCGTCTAATTTATACCAATTTTTATTTATTAACTTAGAGAAATTATTAAATGAATCACACAACTTATTTATTATATCTATGTGACTTTCTGAACTTTTAGGAACCTCCTTTTTTAACACTCGCTTACTATTCTTACGTATATCTTCTAAAATTAAATTCAATCTAATCTCAAATTCTTCCCACGTTACTGCATTTCCATCACTCGAGGACATTTAAATTTAAATGATTCATTCTCAACAAAAGGAAAATTTAAAAAAAAAAAAAAATATATCAATACTAACGCAACAACGATAAAACAGAATATATCCTTAAAGTTTACAAAAAAAATTCTCACCATCTTAAAGGTTCAGTGTGCTTTGCTGTAGGTTTCTTCTTATGATCCTCTTCAGTTGTCTTCTATAGTTCCATCCTGATTGTAGTACCAAAACCACAATGATATGAATAAGGGCCTTCATCTCCGGATCTGCTTTGATTTCTTCCTGGACTATGACCATGTTGACCACACCATTTTCCTGGACCTCTTGCTTCGTTGACTTACCACCCATTTTCACAAAACTCCAATTGTTTGCAGGATCGCCATGTAATGTGTGTATCCTACTAAGGATACTTGGTGGATTAGAAGTGTGGAAGGGCCTCTGACTAGGTGGTGTTGCCGGTCACTTGGTGGGTCATCTCACAGGAATAAAACAACTACAGGAATCACCGGGACAAGTTCTCTTTATTACCTCCCTTTACTATGTTACATTAACTCACTTATAACTAGTACTAATTAGGATCTTAATTAAAAAGGGTTACGATAAATAAACTACATTTAGAATACTTTAGAATCAATCAGACTGAATAAGAATGAATTGACTTAATTAATAATAATGAATGACTAAATAAGAATGAATATTAAAGTACTTTCGTTTGATATATTTATACTACGAGTCAAGTTCACCGTTACGTAAACATATACACTTCTGTTTACTTTTGACTTCGGACTCTGAACTTGACATCCTACGTGCGACCTTTCTGTTTTTATATATGTAAACGATTCATGCTATCTCGACGTTAGCTTCAAGGGAATTTATGTCTTTAATCATAATAATATAATTTAAATAATTAATAAATAATATTTCGGCCAAAAGGCATCACATCTTTCCTTGATATGACTGGACCAATTTTATTCAGAAGGTATTCGAAATCAATTAAAGTCATCCTACAAAAATTTAAGAATGTGTTGCTTGGTTCTTTTTGGATATCAACGAGCATATCGGTGCCGTTATATCTGAAAAAAATATTACCCACTAAAGAAAATTACCCAAAATATGGGACTATTTTAATGGGGAATGATTCGAAACAAGTTACGTAACATATCATGATAATTTTTTCCGAATCATTCCCCATGATCCCACCACCGGTAGGATAACAGGACAGGGAATATTGTATGTCATATGATTCCACTATTAGGTAGTACTAATGGGTGACAAAAAGTAAAATAAAATTAGATATATAAGAACACTTACCTTAAACGACTTTTGTTGTATGCTGATATCCACCAGCGACGTTGTTTCTTTTTACTTTTACTAGATCGCATAATTTGGTAATTATTATTAATTAAGACTACAGCCGCAGCTGCAGCGAAGATACGTTCTCTTTCACTTTGCATTTTGAAATGAAGAGCATCAAAAGATCTACACAGACCGACACGCACCGTGGGAAGAGCCCTGGTCTGCGTACGTTGCCGTCCGTGGTCGTCGGCTGTGCGTGATGATCTGTAGAATCGCGGACCGTGGGAAGCGAGCTGTAGAGAACTCCGTACACCAGACCAAGTTAAACATAATTTTAGTCAATCATAGAAATCGACAACTTTGTTCCTCAAATCACTCCATATCTGAAAAGGATCGCAACAACTTGGAACGAATCCAAAGCAATGCACGAAGCCACTCAAGATAAGAATAAAAGGTACGCAGACAAAAGCAGGCGCGATGTACCATCATTCAAAATAGGGGATATTGTTTGGGTCGAAACTCATACCCAGAGTAACGCAAGCAGATTCATAACTTCGAAATTTCATCCGAAACGAGATGGTCCTTACCGAATCTCTAAAATAATATCTCCCGTCAGCTATCAAGTGGCAAACCCAACGGACAAACATTCACAACTAGGAATCTATCATGCGTCAGCATTGACCCTAGCCAACGTCGAAACAAAAGAGGTTCCCGATATTCCCTTCCGAAAAAGGGGTCGACCACCCAAAAAGAAGAACCAACCCACTGGTCCTTCCTCGGGACGAGTTCAGGACCAGGGGGGAAACTGTAACGCACCATTGGCCGGTACGCCCCTGTCCAACCCGATATTCGTCGGGATATAGGCCATAGAAGGGGAACGAGAGAGGAAGGTCGGTGTGGAGCGCGCGCCGAAACACGCGAGTCAGTGAGGATAAAGGATAGGATAAAGAGTGTCGCCATGCTATGTTTTCACTCCAGTTTTTTCAATATATTTTGTTAATAAGCCAAGTAGTTTACTGAACCCTATCCCGTCTCATCGCTACAATATGGCAAATTAAGAATTTTCCTGAAGAATCCACACAATGAAAATGTACTCCACTCACGCTTGGAAAAAAAGAAACAAAAACCGCTTCATGTTTGAGAAAGATGTAGTATTAGCTTCCTTTGATTTACAAGCAGTGATGCCACTTCCAAATGGAAATATTTCAACATTTTTCATTAAAGTAAATTAATCACCTATAATTTTACTGTTTATGATGTTGAAAGTCTTTATTATTTATGAAACGAAAGTGTTGTCAAAAGAGGCGCCATAGAAATTGTAACTGGTATTTTCACCTTTTGAAAAGCTCACTTTCAGGGTAAAAAGGAAGTCATATTATAAAGCGGTAATAATTGTACTGCATGAATTAAAAATTAATTTATGTTTTGCATGTAAGTACTTGGGTATATGCTTTAAAAAATTGAATATTCAAACGATTACACATTAATACCTTATCGTCGGGCATAAAGAAAATGAAGGCGACAGTGTTCATGCCTGCATTGAGGAGGAAAAGAAACGAATTCTTAAGCAAGGGCCCATTTTCGGCCAGTCTGAGTTAGCCACGATAATACTATGTCCAAAAACAATGCTTCTCTGTATATAGTGAAATAAATGGGGACTGGAGATTTTATAGACTGAAAAAAGTATGTGACCAAATAGATAGAAACTTCAATATTAATAATGACAGTGAATAAAATAATTTTTCTAGGACAACCTCGATAAATGTTCATTTTGTAACCGTATCTTCAATCATAAACAAGCACATTTCGTACAGAATTTCATTTTTGCATCGGCTGCTAGGCAAGTTGCTAAGCAACAAATACGTAATGGAATATTTCGTGTTGGGTCTAGGTTTACTCTAAAATCACGACGACTACGGCTTATCAAATTATGACGTCCAGCGACAAATTGATGAAATGTCAGCAGATCGTTTCTGTCAAAGTTTTAGTAGGTAAGGAGTAATTTCATGGTTGTTCTCTAAAAATACATATTTATAGGCTTCTATTTCTGTGTACCTATTAGAAATAGCAATAAGGAAAATATTTACATATTTTGTCAATTCATATTTCAATTCTGATAGAAAGCCCATTAGCGGGGAATTCGGAGTAATGAAATATTATCAGTTTATTTCTCTCAAAGTTTTTGCAATGTATGCATGTATTAAACGTGAACGATATGTTGTCATAGAAAAAGTATAGTATGCATCTCGCAACAAAATGGCCATTTTGCACTCGTATGAATTGCAGCATGCTAGAAAAACTGAATTGAGACAGTTTATCCAGGAAACTATTGTCACGTTGGTGTGAAAACGGCAAGAAATACTTTAATAAGTGAAACCGATAAGCCAGATAAAATTGAAATGCTAGTGAACATTGACGGGTTGCCATTGAGCAAGAGTTCGGGTAGCCAAGTATATCCATAAATGAGAATATTCGAAATGTAGCAATCATTCGAGTGTACCATGGATATGAAAAACCGGCTAGTGCAAATAATTTCCTTCAAGAATTTGTAGATGAGGCCATTGAGCTGACGAATAATGGGGTAGTGATTGGTGAACATAGCGTCCCATTCAGAATCAAAGGTTTAGTTTGTTATGCACCAGCTAAATCATATATTTCATACCGAAAAGGACATACTGGTTTTTACTCATGCACAAAGTGTGTGCAAAAGGGAAAATATATAAATGGTCGTACATGCTTTCCAAAAGTTGATTGTCTTGAAAAAAAGGATACAGATTTTCGTATTGAAGTTCAAAAAGAACATCACTTATCACTTGGGCACATCTATCCTGAAAAATGTGCCTACACTGAATATGATCGAGAGTTTCCCTCTAGACCACATGTATTTGGTTTGTCTTGGTGTAGTAAAAAAACTCATAGTGAATCTTTGGCTGTTTGGAAAACCACCTAATAGATTATCATCACATTGTGGTCAGGAGATAGCTGTTCGATTGCTGTCCCTCCAGAATCATGTTCCAATGGAGTTTGCTAGGAAATCCAGAACTTTAGATAAAATTAAACGTTGGAAGGCAATAGAGTTTCGTTTTTTTCTATTTTATTCAGAACCAGTGGTGCTGAAAGAACTACTTGATGATGATAAATATCTCAATTTTTTGTTTGCATATTTCAATGAGGATATTAGATAATTCTATACTTATCACAAAATATCTTGATTATGCTACTTCATTACTTGTATATTTTGTAGAAAAATTTGCAGAATTGTATGGAGAAGAATATGTATCTCATAATGTTCATGGACTAATTCATGTATCAGATGATGTTAGAGCATTTGGATATTTAGATAAATATAGTGCTTTCCCATTTGAAAATTTTTTACAAACAATGAAAAAAATGATAAGGAAGCATGATAAACCTTTAGCTCAAATCATGAGGCGTATCAGAAAATTGGAAAATGTAGATTCGATCCGAAAAGAGCCAACATATCGGTTTTCTTGTGAACATTTGCATTATGCAGGTCCACAACCAGATAAGGCTTGGACTCAATATGAATTGCTAAAGTACAAATATTTCACAATAAATATCAAAAAACATAGAGATTCATTTTGTTTACTTGAAGATAATAGTATTGTTAAAGTATTCAACATCCTAAGAAAAGCGAATGAAATATTCATTTATTGTAAAAGATTTTCAAATGTTCAAAATTTTTTCTCTCTTCCATGCGAGTCATTAGCTATTGGCATTCTTGTAGTTCAAGATTCAACAGATTATATTCTATGGCCTGTAGAAAGCGTATGAACAAAATTAGTTGCTTTTCCTCAGAATAGTGGTTACATAGTTTTCCCTCTGTTGCATAAGAACTAAATTTTTATTGGGATAAATTTTATATATTCCTCTATACATTCCATATATAGAATATTCTAGTTATGTTTTTCTTATATTTCCAATTCACTTGTCATTTGAATCACTAGTTTTTAGATTGATTCTTATAATATTGAGATCAACTAAGTAGCTAGACTTGATTTATCCTCTATGTCAATATTTAGAGTGGTAGCCGCCGAGAAAAACAAAGAAGATCCTGGACACCAGGCCGACTCTTGTGTCTCTATTTACTAGCGATATAAAGATTAATCAAAGCGTCCGTCACGGAATATGAAGCCGCCATATGTGCTAGAATTACAACGCAATTAAGGGCTCTCAAATCCATTGCTGTGGATATGACATATGTGGTGGACTTATATTACGGGTGGGAGCAGAACAAACAGTACAAAGCCCTGGTTGCTGCATACGATATGTTTTTCTTCCATTTTCCTAAGCATCCCTTCTCATGCATCAGAATCGCTACCACCGGATCTAGGAACAGGGATTGCGCTGGCCTGATATCCTATGGGTATATCACCAAAATATCGGGAATAGACCAGCTAAGAGACTTGTTGGACTGGATCTTCGTGGAACAGATAGGCGAGAACATACAATGCATGATGAGGGATGATGGGGAAATGGATCAAGCTAATTATTAATTGTAGCTAAATGTGCGTATTCCGCCTCTGCGAACCCTGAATTCTTCGAATGGGCCCACTTGATAGGGGCCATATTGAGACAAGCAAGGTCCATGAATGCAAAACACGTTTTTGAGAATCAAACGATGAATATCTTTTTGAATGCAGCGGTTGAAGCCTTTATCAACGAGCATAACTTTAACCTGGAGAAGGTTTTCACCGAGGATGGTAATCCATTAGAACAACAAGCAGAAGAAGACCTCAATGCAGCGGAGGACGTCGCAAATTCACTCACGAAATCCAGATCTGCCGCTGACTGGTTTATGCTGATTAGCACAGGAGGACAACAGATGCCGCCCATCCTCAGAGAGTATCTAAAAAGAATTGGTAGGAGCATCAAGGACACCAGGTCTGGAACTATAGACGAGCAATTGGTAAAATTGATCGTTACAATCAGTACTTAATTTCCAAAAAAAGTGGGGGTGATGGTGAAGGGAAAGAAAATTCGGATGGAGGAAGCGGTGAAGTATCTGGGGGTGTGGTTGGATAGCCAATTATCCTTCAAAACCCATATGTAGAAGGCTGCACAGAAGGCAAAAGTAAGGGCAGCGTGGCTGAGAAGATTGATGGGTAATGTAAAAGGACCGGGAGAATGGAAGAGGAGGATAATTGGTAGGACGGTAGAGCAGAGTATGCTGTATGGCGCGGAAGTGTGGGGTGAGAAAGCAGGGGTGAATGCGAGGGTAAGACCACTCCTGCGGGTGCAGAGAGGAATACTTCTGAGGGTGGTGCAGGCGTACAGGACAGTGGGTAGACTGGCAGCAGCAGTACTGTCACGGTTCATTGGACTTGATGGCTAGAGCCAGACATAAACGCTGGAGGGGTGCGAGCAGAGAGGAAGTACAAGAATGGATGGATGAGGAAATGGAGAGAAGGTGGGATGAGTATGAGGGCGCGCTGAAAGGAGCGATTGGGAGCAGGAGAAATTGGGTGGACCGGAAATTTGGAGAGGTGAACTACTTTTTGACGCATGTGCTCACAGGGCATGGGTCGAGAGTGGGTTACCTCCACAAGATTGGGAAAAGAGAAACTGGAGTGTGCGAGAGATGTGAAGTGGAGGATGATGTGGGACATGTGTTTAGATGTTGGAAGAATGAGGAAGGTTTGAAGAAGCTAGAAAATAAACTGGGAGATGCGGTGTATTGGGAAAATATGGTGGAGATTATGTTGAGGGGCGAGGAGGAATGGATGGAGATAAGTGGCGTGGTGGAGAGCATGATAAGGGGAAGAGAAGGACTCGCTATGGCATGAGAGAGGTAGGAGTGATAAAAGGAAGAAGATTATGGAGAGTGTGTGAGGGACCGCCGCCCGTCTTGACGTATGCTAGGGTAGTGATTCCAAGGCGGGAGTAACGGCGAGTTTGAGGAGAGTTTGGTTGGTAGGCATCTCCGTGGGGATGAGTCCAACACTGTCTCGGTACTGGTTGAGGACCCAGTCGAACATGAGTTTCCCATCTCGGCCCGAAAAAAAAATCCTCTATACATATTTTGTAATATAATATTTTGTATCAAATCTTTTATAAAAATTTTTTCATGGACTTGAAATATGAACAGATAAAATGTATCTATCAGTGCTTTTTTCTCATCTAATTTAATTTTTGAATTTCAGTTCTATGATCTAGATATGTGACCAGTCGTTCATTTTGTAACAGAAGAAACTGTAGCTGCTGTGCCTATACAGTGGGTACTGAGTGAGGATTCCTGTCGATGTCCTACCATCACTGGTTTGAAATTGCGTTCAGCAATATCTAAATGCCAGCCAAATGAAAACTAGCCTATTTATGAATGTAGATTGTTAGGAGAAATATATGGTAAACATAGTTATGTATTTTTAATTTTGCCATTAAAATTTCTGAATAGTCCGGCAAAAAAAATCATTCAGATGCAGAAGTCGGTTTTGACCACAGAAAACTAATGAGAAATAGGAAGTACCAAACAGATTTGTTAGACATAGATTCTGAGTTAGGAATGGGAAAAAAATTTGATAAAAAATGAAATCTCTGGAACAGATTCAGCTGACGAGGAAGGTGAAGATTATTATCAACCTCTTGAAACGCCCGAAATGGAAATTGATAAAAGTTCATCAAGCTTTGGTAAGAATTATTCACAGCAATTATGGAATCATATCTTGTTTCTTGGAAATAATAAATGCTATTATTATTTGATATTTTCACTTTCAGGCTTGAATAACAACATAATAATTGAATATACCACTCCTGTCAATTTAGTTTCAGAATCAGGTACGTACTCAAAAATCATTCTATTTATTGGAAATAATATAATGGGTACTCAATTTCAGCCATTTCAACCAGAAGTGCAGATGCAATTGAGAAAACTGTGGAAAATACTAATACCGGTATGTACAAGAACAAATTCTATTAAATCAGCTATTTTTTCAAATATTTATGTGAACATATCATGGTATTTCATAAGAGACTTAAATACATGGTTCACTATCTTTGGTGATCGAAGTATTCAAATATTAAATATGGGTTGTATTCTCCGGCCATGAAGTAAAAATAATTATTGGTCTCATAATACATAATTTTCAGTTGATCCTGTTAACAATGAAAGAGATACCTATTTGCTGGTATGTATTTTTGCACTATATTCCTTTTATCAAATAATAACCTACTACCACACCATTTTTCAGATGAGAGCTTCAAAAGACAAATACTTAGACAAATGTCTATAATAAATTTTAAACTAGACCAACTCACGGAAGATGTTGCAAGATTGTCCAGAAATAACATCAATGATGAAACCCAGCAAATTGAAAGATTTGGGATAATAAAACAAAAGTGGAAGATCAACTGTTTTATTTTATGTAGACAATTATTTGAATAACAGCATATTTATGTTGTTTTTGATATATTATGTATTATTCATATTATGCTTCGGATGTTTTATGTGTGCGATTTATCGAGAATTGGGGGGTCAAACCACAAACTCATGACAAAACGATTGCTGGAGAAGTTAATTGCAAATGTACTGGCAATGAAGTACAGTTGGCTTGGATTTAAAAAAAAATTTTCTGCCCTAAATATAGCCAATGTAGTGAAAGGTGAGAATACTGAATATATTGTGGTTTGAATAGATGAGGCTTTTACTTGATGTAGATCCATAGTAAATTATGGAATCAAACAATTATATTTTGTTAAATCTACATTATATTTAACCTTAAAGTTGTGACGCGTTTCGCTAACACAGTAGCTTTTTCAAACGAATGGAAGTATGTTGAGAAATTTTCAATTTATACAGTGCCTTAATACTAAATTATCCGTATAATTTGTATATTTAACAAAATAAAATTGTTTGATTTCATAATATTGTGGTTCCACTAACTATAGTATATTGCCTGTTGATTCATTTCAATTATATTTGAGATCCTCATACTGGAAATTATTCAGTTTTCTAGATAACTCATCTGAATTTTCTCTTGTCTTTCAGAATATGTGATGAAAATACACAGAAAGACTATTACAGAGTCTGATGTGGAATCTGCCATGAAGGGCTGGTTAGTGAGGGTTGAAGAAAAAGAGGAAAATACTCAGAAACTAATCTACTGTATTGTATCTTAGGCTCGCCATGAACTGGTGGAAAGACCGGGTCCTTTGGTAGATTGAATCCATAATTTGCATCTGAAAATGTTACTTGTAATTAGATCAAATCAAGCTAATAAATATTTCGTTATGAATACTCTATTTAATTAAAGGACCAGTACAATCATACTCCAGTACTTTTACATAAGATGTACCAATCAATGACAAATTAAAATTTACATACTCTCATCCTTTGGAAATCGGAAGAATTTTATTTTTCTTTCCGAATAAAATTTATTTGGACAGTCTCTGTATGAACAATACACTCCGCCGTGATGTTTATTCATTTTATAAGAATAATAATCTATACCACTATATTTTTATAGTTAATATTACCGCATCACACAATCGATTAGTCAAATAACACAAATAATATCGCCGATTGGACACCTTCAAACAATGAAGCAAACAAAAATGGCGTGTTGTATTTTGAGCATGGTCTGAGCCAAGCCGTCACCGTTATTGTGCATGGTTGCCAAAGATATGGTTTGTGAATAAAAGTATATATTTATGGTATGATTTTTATACATTTAATCTTTTTAATTCTATATTTCTTTCAATGTCAATAAAATTGATTTAAAACAAGTAATTATCAAAGATTTGTATCTGTATATCTATCACATTTAAAAATGATGCTTATAAAATATTTGACCTATGATCGTGAATTGAAGGAAATATCATGCAAATTGACAACCCTGTTGAGAAATTTCGCGAAGCAGCCCGAACGGAGTCGACATACGACGATGGACATTTAAATGGGTATGTCCACCCATCTCTTTCTCTTTTTACTGTTCTCTGTCAAGCTTTCGTATTTGTTTTTTTTTATAATCTGTGGTATAGCCTGTTTTAGACACAAACATAAACCCATTGATGTCTCTATCGGTAACTTGCCTGATGAACAAATTAAATCAACTTACTTATTTAATATTACTGGTATTGACTACGCAGTTCCTTTCCAAATGAAAAATAAAACGGGTCGTGGATGTGAGATTCTTGAATGCTATGTACCAATTTTTGTGTGCTTTGTTACAAAGGCAGTGCATCTTGAACTAATCTCTGATTTAACCACTGAATGCTTTTTTGCCTGTTTTATACGGTTTGTTTCCAGACGAGGCTTACCTACCAAAGTCTATTCAGATAACGGCAGTACCTTTGAAGGTTCATGCAGTGAACTCAAATTTCTTGCAGATTTTTCATAAGAAAATCAAAATAAAATTCACACTTTTGCAACCAATTTAAATTTGTCATGGAATTTTATTCCACCATATAGTCTCAATTTTGGTGTACTTTGGGTAGCGACAGTGAAACAAATTGAACAGCATTCAAAACGCACTATGAAAAATGCTTCCTCAACGTACAAAGAGTTTTCGACCTTATTATACCAAATAGAGGCGATACTAAATTATAGGCGTTATATGCAATGTCCTGTAATCCAAACGATTTATAACCTCTAACTCCATCCCATTTCATAACTCAACGTTTATTAACATCACTACCTGACCAAGACCTTCTACCCCTAAATCCATATCGCCTTAACAATTATCAGAAGATACAGCAACTTTATCAGCACTTCTGGGCTGGATTTTCTTTAGAATATATTACTCAACTCCATCAATCTTATAAGTGGCCAACGAAATTCTCACCTGTAGTACCTGGAACATTGGTACTAATTCAAGAACGAAACCTACCTCCATGTAAATGGGCCATGGGCAGAATAGTCAAAATTTATCCTGGAAAGGATTTAGCTGTTCGAGTGGCAGACGTAAATACTGCCAAAGCAATTACCGAACGATCTACTCGTCATCTACACCCATTGCCAATCAACTCCTCACTATAATGTGACTGTTGAAGTGCCTTCAACCCCGGGAGTATGTTGAATAAACTTAATAATTCCTCGGACTTTACACCACGCGAGTGTACGTGGCAACCGTGAGAATGTGTTCACCCTCGTGCTGATTGCTTGTGCGCAGTAGTTAGTCAGATCTCAGATCGATGAGACACTATACACAATTGTTCATTACCAGAATGTAACACACTATTATAATTCTATCTATTGTAAAACAATTAAAAAAATCAAAATACAGTTCGCTTATTGTCACCCAGTGATCCAATTTACAACAATATTCACACAAAAGTTTTGTTTTTCTTTTATTTAAAACCTAAGAAAATCATACTTCTTATTGGAATCTACCTTAACTAAAATTGTTCGAGAGCTGTATGTGGAAAGGGATCAAAATGTTTGCTGAATTATGATAATAACCAAGCTTCAGATTTTTTGTCGCAGACGCTATCTATCTGATCGTATTATATCATTATATATCATATCATTATAACATTTTTCCACGACTAAATAATAACGCACAAATTATTCTCACACATTTAGCCTCATGATTATATAAATTCTTCACACCAGTGAATAATGAAAAATAATTCAATCTCGATAGCCAATCACATTCTATTATTATCAGAATTCACGCTAAAATGAATAAATCAAATGGTCAAATACCTAATAACGCAAATCACTTCTGACAGCGCGTCGTTTGAAACGTCAAAATAATTATATGTATAATTATACTTGTTGAGAATTGATCTATTGACCGCTGACCTGAACTTAACCTAACCTTGACCTTATCCTACTTCACACCATACTTTTGTTTTATATAGATTCAAAGTTGGTAATTATGTATTTAAAATGTATTTTCAATTGTCAAGTTGGCAGGCGATAAGCAATTTTTGAAAATTTCATGTGACAGCGTAAAAGCGAAACAGAAAGGCGAAAAGCAAAACGTGCGCCGAATTGTTACTCCGTTTGTTTAAAAGTATTGTCAGAATATTAAAAAGGTATCTTTTTGATGCACTTTTGAATAAACTGAATTTTTGTCAACTTTGGACTCAGTTTATTTACACCAACAAACCCAAACCCACTGAAAGAAACAACAATACTATTATGTATTATATAGAGGAAAAAATAAACAACAGTAGTGATAGTGAAGATTTAATATGTACGCCTCCCGAAATTGCTCAACCATCCACAATGAATTTGCTACCGGAGAGATCAAAGCAAAATTATGATATGAAACATTTATGGCATGGAGACATTCCAATCCAGTAAGTTCGAGTCCGGTAAGGTTCGAGACCCTCGGAATTTCGCAATGATTTTTTCTAATAGAAAACCCTATTGCTATAGGAAGTTTTAATAAAAAAAAATTCTTGGATCATTGACTTTTGAAAGAGAAATTCGCATTTGAAAGTACCAAAAATCCGCCATTTTTTCAAATATTTGACAATTTTTGACAATTATGGCTAGATATCAGATGGTCAAAAATTTTAGAAAGAGGGGTGACTGGGCAATGTTGCCAGTTTCCATGTTCGTAACTCGTTGCGGCTTGGAAATAATACCAAGATTTTAAATTCATTTGTTCTCATATAACACCGATGTACTTAATATCTTTATGATCTAAAATGTATGTATTGAAAATGTATTTTTTTGGCACTGTATGTATATAGATAGACAAGAATATTAAATGATTTTCATTCTACATGATGTTTTCCAAAAAGGGGAAGGGAAGTCAGTATGCTTATCAATGAAGTTTCTAAGTCAGTGATCTAGATTGATTGATATCGCGAGCGCGCAAGGTCGAGGTTTCGTCGACCCGGCGCGCTTTCATGTGGAATACAAATTATTAGACAATTTTTCGAGGAAGGGAAATTAATACATATGTATGTCCTTTCCCTTTTCTTCGTCTAAGACCATTTGACAACGCCGTTAGGAAGTGTCACCTGATCCTAATTTGTAGACCCAGGATATCTAGACATAAGATTTTAGTGTGTAGTTTTATAAGCTTGAGTGTCAAAAGAAAATACTTATGCTTTCGAATATTTCTAAAAATTGGCTAGTATTTTCTTCCGGTTTTTGTGTGAAACAGACTCACATTTAGCTCTAGATAATAATCCTTAGGCCCGGTTGTACATTTGAAGCTTAAAATTGAGCTCAACTAAGCTGGGCTTAAAATGTAAGCTTAGCTCAATCCTAAGCCTGTTGTAAAAACATGGTTCAGTAGCAGCTCTTCTAAACATATATTTGCAAGTGTTGGTAGAACTTATTTCAAACTGACGCATGCGTATGAAGTAAATTGGTCAAAATATGTTTGTCAAATAAAGAAATAACCTAACTAATCTCACATTTGGAGAGATTGTTCGTGTTTTAAACAATTATCATAGCGTCATTGTGTGCCTATTAAAAAAGTTTATATAATATATTTTTATTAAAAATTGTAACTTGATTTGTCTTTGAGCTACTGGTAAGTACAAAATAGAGCTTTAGTGGTTTGTGTGTGAAGGTGCTGGATTATTTTTTCAGATATGGATTTACAAAAGAGAAAGCGCTCAACTAATTTTAGCGCCAAGGAAGAATGTGTATTAATATCGCTGATTAAAAAATATGTCAATGCACTAAATCGAACAAGTTGAAGGTGAAATACTGGCTGCAAATTGAAAAATAATTTAACGCAGAGATTGGGGATGTATTTGAGACCACGAAGCTTGAAAAAGAAATACGATAACATTGAGAAACGTGCAAAGAAAAAGTTTTCTGATGAAAAGTGTTACTTACAAGGTACAAGTGGTGGCCCTCCTCAGAATGAAATAGTAATTACTGATATTGATGCGAATGTAAAGGAGATTTTGGGATCGCATTAGGAGTTTCATACAAATTTGATAACGATGCCTTATGTAAGTATGTTTTGAACAGATAATGCCAAAAACATTGAAATACTCAGGAGCACATACACATTATATTTGTCATCATAATCGGAAAAACATACATATGGTGCTATTAATCATGTTCTAAAATGGTAGAAATTATTTAATTTGTAGCTTCTACAAGTAATGGAGTAATGATGTTCGGAGGATTAGATATGGACATGGGAAATATAGAATTTATTCAAATAGGTATGCAAGAATCACTTGGTATGTTATTCATATATTCTAATACATGTTTTTTTTCAAGATGAAAATGTTGAAAGCACTTTTAAGTCAGGAAAAAGGAAAAGCGAGAGTGAAAATGACCTGGAAGATGTGGATATTGGAATGGAGAATTTAGGGAGGAATACAAATTTGAGCTTGTGCACATATATTTTAGTATTTGATAATTTGTTTTTTCTTTTTTAGTTGGAAGTTAACAAAAATGTTCCTTCTCTTGCTAAAGATTACGGAAAGTACACCCCATCAATGATGAAGACACCCAGATTCCAGCCTTTGGTGTCTACTTCAAAAACACCTCTGCAAACAAGTTAAGTTTTTTGCCTCATATTTCCATAAGTTGGTTATTATTCGTTGAATTGCTAAAAGGTCCACTGTCACAATAAATGAACTTCAGCATAACGTATATAAGCCGATATTGCAGTCTAAAGCCCGATTTTTTTTTCACTAAATGATGATAGAGTGAGAACATTTTCAATTGCACATATGATATCAGACTTTTGAGTTCAGTAGTATTGTTTGCTCTGATTTCAATGGAATATTGTGGTTATAACTGACATTTTATTTATTACGAGTAACTTTTTGGCGAATGTAGTTTATAATAGATAAATAAAAAAATAATTGAATACAATAAAGTGTACAGATTTTCATTAGACCAATATAGCTAGCTGTTAACTGATCAATAGTATGACGTAAAAATCGATTACTAACAGGCCCACACGATCAACTGTCAAACCTAAATGTGAAATGTTTTCGTGACAATATCAAGAATTTATGTATGTTTCAGATGAATCCCAAAAAAGCAGCAAGCTTCTAAGTAATAAGTTAGCTGCTTGAGCAGCTTCTAAAAATAATTTGAAAGGAGTAAGAAAGACCTGCCTCATTGAAGATCACCAATTGAAAATGAAACACATGGAGGAGTTGCATCAAGAACAAATCCGAATAATGGAAACAGAATCATCTTTTAGAATGCAACTTCTCCAGGAAGAACATGATAAAAATATGTTGAAATAAAAATTTTTGATGAATTTTTGTAACTCAATGTCCTACCCACTACTTGAATAATACCAAATTACTTTTTTTACACTGCTGAAACAGCGAAATTTGAAATGGATATTGATTTCATAAAAGTAAATACAACTTTACCAATTCACTTAGTTATGGATACAGTAATGAATGAATCAAATAAACATTTCCATTTTTAACAGTTATATACATATAGGCCTGTGAAGGAATACTTCAAAGTCCATTGAAATAATTATTAATTAATATAAAACGTGCATCATTATTTATTCCTCCTCACTGTCTTACGGTAACAGAATCGACATTTTTGCCAAAATTTATTGCCGCTTCTTCTTCATCATTGATTTGTGGCTCTGGGTCATGAAAACTACGTGCTATATTGTGTAGTACTGCAGTTGCTACTGTTACATCTTGGTGGTATTTTTGTAGGTCGCATCAATCATAGGGGGTTATGGGTGCTTAACGTAATAATGAAATTTATTCAATGAAAATGGAAGACATTCAAAACCTTAATTCAGCTCTTCTTATAACCATACCTAACACTAAAACACATTATTTTCGTAGATCTTCTGCCACATTAGTAATTGATGCGGGGGGGGGGGGAATTATTATGGTTCTCAAGCGACAGGGTGGCTGGAAAAGTACATCCGTAGCTGAAGGCTACGTGGATGATTCAACGGCAAATAAAATGAGCACTGCCAACAAAATGATGCAGTCAATAAGTCAAACCGGAATCACCCAACTACATACAGCACAAACTAGCACTGCTAGTTTCAATCATAATCCAATACCAACAACATCAAATATAAGCAAGTGTAATGAATTTACGATTAATTTTGCTAACGAATAAATCTAAATTAAGTAGATACCTACATATATTCATGTTACCTTTGTAATAATTCCCAATGTTATAATTTCATTTATAAATGTAAGGGTTTCGATTGAAAATATGAGTAACGTATATATTTGCTCTCCACATTTTAATAAATAAATATGCTCTATAACCTAGTGATAAAAATGGTCGACTCTGGCGCGGACGATCGGGGTTCGATCCTCACTTGAAGTTTTTTTTTAGTCGTGGAGAAAGTATAGTCTTTTACTTGTGTAGAATGACTATCATTCATGCGGATGAAGTTTCCAAAATGAGCGAGCGCAGCGAGTGAGTTTTGGAATCATTCAATGCACTTGTTGGAAATATACTATTACGATGAAAGACCTGATTTTTAATTTTTTTCCTGTCATATATTTGATAAAGAATTTGTGGTTCAGTTTCATTATATATTATTGTCAGTTACGGATTGACATATTTCAAGAAAGGGACGTCTAATTTCATTCATACACTTTCATTTATTCACTTGGATGATTCCACAACTCACTCGCTGTGCTCGCTCGTTTTGGAAACTTTATCCGCGTGAATAATAGCCATCATTCTGCACTCGTTGACGAATATACTATTATTATCAATGAATAGCCTGTTACTGAATCAATCAACCAATAATTGGTAGATAAATATACTCATCAATCAACTACATTGAGTTTCAAAACCACTTCCTACTTTTATACGCTATGTATCCTATCTGTAGGAACGTTTTCAAACTCAACATTTCATCAGTGATGACACAGTCTATCCTTTTTCTTCCAACTGAAAACGATGAAACAGACTTTTTGGATTGGAGAATAAAAAAACGCAACTTATTTAAGAATTATATTCGGTCTCGTCTCGTGAATAAATATATTGCAGTATCATCATCTGCGTGCTTACGGTCGCACATTTTTGAAGTCCAGAGTTCAACATTATTACCTCGCTCTTCTGCCACTTCCTGGTCACCGCGTCCTTCTGATTTCAGTCTTGATTTGTGTGCAGTACGATCCACGGTACAAATGCCATACTAATCACGGAAAAGACGTGTTTAGCTTACTTCGACGGATGGATGAGCGTCTAAAAACTCTGGAATGCAGCCAGGTGACAAGTTCGTACGAGGATGAGAAAGACGAAGAGGAACATAACTATTCTTCCCCTAGTTCCGAGATCGAATTTAATGCGAACATTGCAGGTAATTGAAAAATTATAATAGATAGCGAACAAACAAACAAAGTAGCATATTTCGCTTGTAACCATGTTTTTGAAATTTAAATGTTTATTAAAATATATTATCACTAGAGGTGTGCTAAACTAATACTTATGAGTATCCGTTACAACCGA
>CAJUYH010005545.1:10503-22887 GCA_910591685.1 Galerucella tenella | reverse complement strand
CTTCTTCTACAATTTCGTTGCCTTGAATCCCCACGTGACTGAGTATCCACATAAACTTCACCGTCTTATTTTGCTTTTGGAGCCAGCTTATTAAAGCCTGAATTCTTATGACTAAAGGATCTTTTTGAAAGTGTTTTCAATCGCCTCAAGTGAACTAAGAGAGTCACAAAATATAAGTGTTGTTTGGATACCCAGCTGATCAATATTGATTTATTTATTTATGGAGTCGAATTAAGGAGAATCTATCGGCAGCGATTTGACAAAATATCGAAGTATTTTTGGCAAAGAATTTTGAAGTAATGGATGTATTGAAAATTAAGAAAAAAATATATCATGTAGATTAATGTTGAACTTAGAGTTCTCATTGAATAAGAACTTTGAAATGCTAACCAAATTTTGTTGAAAAAAATATGAAAAATACACATATTAAGCAAAGTTTAAGCCCTTGTAAAGAATTAAATATGGATTGAATGGAAAAACTAATTTATAAGGGGTCTAATTTGAAGCTTTATGAATATATAAAAATCTCAGAATCCTCAAATTACTTATGACCGTACAATTCCTTATTGAAATTCGGTTGCTACCACTAAAATATCGGATAAAAATCCATCTCTCGCTTTTCTATCCTTCTATGACTGACCTTGTCTCTCTGCTTCGGTAGTCGCGTGCCGTTCTATTGTTGATACAACGTTCGCCGGTCTCGGCGGTCTCCCAGTTCAGTACTGACGAAGCTTATAGAGTAGCACGTGAACCAAAATCCGCTTGGACCGCTTGGCTACCTACATGTTGCGGAGCTTTCATATTTCTAATAAAATTTTCGTTATGTGAACTTAAACGTAAGGACGTAGGGAAACAAAAAAATATACAAAGCATAATTGTGCAAGGTCGAATTTGGTAGATGCCCCTTAAAGATTAAGCTTCCCAGAGAAGACTTTAAAATAGCAATTGACAGTATTCCTATGGCTGAAATCGGAGCTTATTCCTTCTCTACCACGCAGAGATTAAAAATCTGCATCGAAAAAGATGGTAAGTATTTCGAGCAGTGACTTGAGGCTACTATTCTCGTATCTTGGCTCAGAAAATTGGTAGGACAGTAGAGTATGTTGTATGGCGCGGAAGTGTGGGGTGAGAAAGCAGGGGTGAATGCGAGGGTTAGACCACTCCTGCGGGTGCAAAGAGGGATACTCCTGAGGGTGGTGCAGGCGTACAGGACAGTGGGTGGACTGTACTTTGACTTGATGGGTAGAGCCAGACAGAAACGATGGAGGGGTGCAACCAGAGATGAAGTACAGGAATGGATGGATGAGGAAATGGAGAGAAGGTGGGATGAGTATGAGGGCACGCTGAAGGGGGCAATTGGGAGCAGGAGAAATTGGGTGGACCGGAAATTCGGGGAGGTGAACTACTTCTTGACCTTCACAAGATTGGGAAAATAGAAAAGGGAGTGTGCGAGAGATGTGAAGTGGAGGATGATGTGTTTAGATGTTGAAAGATGGGGGAAGTTTTAAAGAGACGGTGTATTGGGAAAATATGGTGGAAATTATGTTGAGGGGCGAAGAGGAATGGATAGAGATAAATGGAGTAGTGTAGAGCATGATTAGGAGAAGAGGACTCGACATGGCATATGAGAGGTAGGAATGATAGAAGGGAGAAGATGACTGAGAGTGTGTGAGGGACCGCCGCCCGTCTTGACGTATGCTAGGGTAATGATTCAAAGGCGGGAGTAACGGCGAGTTTGAAGTGGGTTTGGTTGGTAGGCAGTGCCGAAGGGGGATGAGTCCAACACTGTCTGGGTACTGGTTAAGAAAAAAAAAGCTTAGAAAATGTAAATTGAGATGCGGTTTTAAAGATTTTTTTTTAAATTCCCTTCTTTTTCAAGTGAGTGGTTAAAAAATATAGCATCGCCACCTAGCGACCGTTATAACTACTAGAATAAAGTTGGTCAGTTTTATTGAGTTAGCTTCCCCACCTTCACAGCAGGTTTTCTCTCTTAATGAGACACCCGGTACAAGTATTTTTAATTAACAAAATGATCTGCCTTCACAAGCAAACTGTATAGAGATGGATATTATTGGTTTAACTAGTACTTTTATTTATTTTCGGATTCTGTGAAATTCCCAAATGGAAGGCAATCCAAATATTTCTTTGATTTTTCATGCAGACTTCGTTAACGTATAAATTCCCGTTTTTCGATCGGTATCCGGTAATAAACTATAAACCTTAAATTAGATAGATGGAGTGTAGCGAGCGAAATCGGAATCGCAGCCTAGCGCTATATGTGTGCGGGGACAAATCCCAAAGCGCGAACGGTTATTGCAGATTAACATCCTGTGCATTGTATTAATGCTGGAAATTATAAACCTACACATGATAGATAGAGAAAATTTGATTTTAAAACTGTCCTATCTATATTGGATGTTGCTTAATATACGACGCAATCTAGCGTTGTTATTACATGGCGTGAGAGCGGGACCTACCTGTACTCTCTCCGCACCACGCCACGCCACACCGCGCCATATACACACATACATATGCATGGAAACATTGATTGCCAATTTACAGCTCTAATATATTAGTCCCTGATTGAGTTTTGCTGTAAAATAGGAATAATGCTGACGTACAGCCAGTGTGCACATTATTATGGAGCTTAAACTTTGATTAATTCGACGGACGAATTGCCACGCAGACGCCATTGCCACATTTCCCTTCAACCACTTCGTCTTCATTTGGCCACGCGAATGCATGTATATGTGTGTATGTGTACAGACAATTCGGATCTATGACTGATGTGTCTTTGTCATGGAGATGTATCGATATATATGTACACATTCACGCCATTTCAGGGGATTTACTCCGCGCGGTTTATTATTCCAAGTAATGGCGCCGCTTATTAAAGATCTAATAAGTCATGATATCTGCTACGGGGTTAAATTTAAAATGTCATTAATAAATATTTACAGAAATTCTTCGATATTATAATAAGAAATTATCAACAGTATCTGTAGAGTAGGGAGGGTGTGTGTATGCTCACAGCACTTAGGCCACATGTGACCCATTGTACATTCTCCCGAGAAGTTGTCCTCCTAGGTCATCGTACCTTCCCAGGAAGGTGGACAGGTCACTAGGAGACATCTCCTTTATATCGGCAGGTGTATGCTAAGACTCACCGAACACACACTCTCTTATTAACGATAACTCACATAAGACATGCCTGACGGTTTCATCTTTCTGTTCACACATCCTGCATAGAGGTGTGTCCACTAGCTCCATAGTATGGAGGTATTTCCTTAGTTGACAGTGGCTAGTCAGAAATCCTACTGTTAAACGTAGGTTTTTCCTGGTCATCGCCAAATATTTCTTCGACGCCAGCTTCCCAGGGTCGCCCAGGGTGATCCTGGCAAGACTGCATCCTTTGATTCCATCCTATCTCTTAAGGGATTGAGCATGGGTGTAACGTTTGGTTAGTTCCGCAGATTGATCTTTATTTATACAGTCCAGATTAATTCACTATTTTTCCACAGATGTACAGTTTGTTTACAGAATAAAATATAAGATGTTTCACTCTAGGGCGGTTTGATTCAAGTTGCTGTCCCAAACGGACGCCGCTCTAATACATTATGTTTACGATTCGCTTTTGTTGTCAATAACGAGACCGGTAGATACCAGAACAGTTCGAAGAGCTTATTTTATTTTAAGCTATACAGGGGTTATTAGAGAAATCACAAAGGTTTATTTTTAAATGTTAATAATTTCGAAAAATGTTCGGGATATGAATTTGAAAAGGTAAGTAAAAAATAAACTTGAATCTATTGAGGTTTTGAAACGACGTTTTGGACGAGAGGATCTTTTGATAGAAATGTATGTAAGAAAATTACTCAACTTGGTGCTGGCGAGCTAAAAGAAGCCACTTGCGTTATTCTATGATGAATTGGAGTGCCAGATCAGATATATTGAGACTCTTGGCGTTACCACTGATACGTGCTCTGCCATATTATTTCCTTTGGTGGAGTCTTGTTTATCCGAAGAACGACTTCGTACATGGGAACGAAAGAATAACAGCAACGCGATGAACGCAAAGAACAAATTGGAAGATCTTATGACATTCATTAGGCAAGAAGTTGAAAACGAAGAGAAGGTTGTAATGGCAACGAGAGGAATTGCAAATTTGAGAATAAATAAGAAAGAAGCTAATGAAGATCCAGTAGCAACTGCATCAGGTTTATTAGCTACCAATAGTAAAGTATTCTGTTTATTTTGTAACAATTCCGATCATAATAGTTTTGATTGTTTAAATGCAAAAAAATTCCATTAGATAAAAAGAGACAACGATAGAAGGATATTTCTGGTTTGCCCACCTTGCTGGAACAACCCATCACAGCACAACAGACGGGCATTTTAATACCACTTTTATAATATTATTGAAACTTTTGGAAGAGAGAAGACAGGAGACTAAATGAAATAAACAAAATTCTCTTAAGTATTAACACACTTAAACACACTGTCTCAGAGACAGTCAGTATCGAAAGGTTGAGTAGGTATAAATATCTTCCCACTCCCGCGCTCCAAACGTTGGCCAGTATCGTAATTTCAGTACACATCAGCTAAGATTTCCAAAAAAATGCGAACAAGCCCAACTTTATGCTTTATATTTTTCTCATTAGTCTGTTAATTTTTTGTGTTTTCTTGCGTAATGTACTTGTTTATATAATATCCTAATTATAAAAATAAATCCGTAATTTTGTATTAGCAAATATTACAAAATATTTAGTGTTTAAGCTTTGCTATTAAAGAGAAAAATTTTAATATGATTTTTTGCTCATTTCAACAATTAATTAATAAATTTGAAAAATCTATACAACATAAATATAAAACACGAACAATCAATAAACACCGTTCTAAAATAACAGCGCTCGACGGGCGACGTCCCGTATAATATGACAAATTAAATGCAAGTAAGGACGTAGCGACGTACTGTACCATCCAAGTCACCAGCGGCATCGGTGCTTTACGCGATAAATTTGAACGAGTGAAACATCTTATATTTTATTCTGTAATCTTTGCCCTCGCTCTGTGTTGGCGACCCCACTGAATACCGGTCACCACACTGAATTGTAGCGCTCCCTCCGAATATTGAGGCCTCTTCTGAATAGTAACGCACCTTCTAAATACATACTTCAACCTCACTGTTTCCTAGTTCTTTCACCACATACTGGCCCCTCCGTTTACCCCATTATACACTTGCGTCACCACCGACGCTACGAAGCAATGGATTATAGCGTTTTTTCGCCAATAGGTCAGCTGTGTACCCCTTAAATAACGCATAGAGAATCTAGGTGACACGATAATAAAAGTAGTAGTCAGGGAGGCGAATAGGGGATTTTTCGGGAATACTCGAGCGTGGCAATTGAAGATATGAGAGATACCTAAGACCTAATAGAACAACTTTGAAAAGTTTAAGCTCTATATGTAGTGATGCGCACCTAGGATAGACGATCAGATTAGTAAAAAAAATCGATAGTCTGAAATACTCGAGCGCGTCAGATTAAGATATTGAGGGTTGATCTTAGTGTTTTAAGACTAAATTTAACTAATCTGACGATAAGTCCTTGACGCCGACGAGTTATAGGGTCGAGAGCTTGTAAAAAAAACGTTAATCCGGCATTCTCGAGCGCGATTTTTATTTTTTTTATTTTGAAGAATATAATCTAAAACTTACTAAAAATACAAAATCTGCCGGTTTCCGCATGACCGGAAGTGTGGAGGAGGAGCCATTCTGTTTAAATAAAAAAAAGGTAATTTCATTTTACACAAAAAAGGTTTCTTTACATTTTTGTCAAAAGTTGAAACTTTTCGACTTAAAGCATCATGAAAACTCAAACTCCCGTTTTTTTGAGTATATCTCGAAAACGGAGGGTGTTAAAAAAAATTGATATGGAACAACGATGATTGAGTTATGTAACTTTTATTATATCTAAATTTTTTTTTCCTAAAGCCTCTCGACAATTTTCGTGGACTCGGAAAAAGTTACGCGTATCTGTATACAAAAGTATTATTAACATGTACAGTTTCATTTATTTATATTATTGGAACTTTAGTTCTTTACGCCAGGTTATGTTTGAGCGACCAGGGGTCGCGACGCAAAAGATCTGACCGTTACGCGTTACGTTACGCTGCGTTATGTTACATTGCTTCGTTATGTGCCTTGCTTTTGTGTGCTTGTGCCTCCTTAGTCTCTCTCTCGTTTACGTAGCAGCGATTCATAATAATAAATATGCTCCTGCCCGGATTCGAACCCTGGCCGCCCGCGTGCAATGCGAGCATTCTACCACTGAACCACCGATGCTATATTGAAATATTATGCAAAGCTGGTATTCGCAGTGCTGGTGATCTACTTGAATTTGTTGGGATAAATTTTTACTATTATTTCCATAATTTTTTTTGCGCGATTAAGGGGTCTAGCACATTTACTTTTCGAAATACAGGGTGTTGAAATTTTGAAAACTTGAATGTTTTAATTCGATAACTTTAAAATGGATGGATAAATTAATTTGACATTTGGCAGGTTGTTTTTAAATGTAAAAGGGCATATTTTGGAAGAAATTGTAGTTTGTGCAACTAGTGTGGATATGATGGCCATATCGCACGAGGGCGAAGTTTGAGCACGACGCCGTAGGCGGAGTGCTCAATCGTTCAAGTGCGATATGGACAATCCACACGAGTCGAACAGCATATTTTTTCTACGACCCACTTAAGAAAAAATCTAGAAAATAAAAATTTCTATAAACTGTAATATAACTTCAAATTAAACATTTTACAATTCAATTTTATGTTTCCAACTAATTTTGTGGTAAACGTACAGTTATTGAATGTCCAATTTGTATAATGCTACGGTTTCATTTTTTAAATATTCGATGCTGTTATTAGTAGATGTTGCCAGTCGGACTCCCTCATGAATTATTTAAAAATAAAATTAACAATGAAAAAATGTTCCTCAGAGGGAATTTAACCCGGGTCTACTGCGTGAGAGTCTGGTATGCTTACTACTCAACCACCAAAGAATATGCAAATCGTTTATCTATAACGTCAGATGTATTACATAATTTTTGCTTAAAAGGAACTAAAGTTCCTACCGCGTGTCCCGCGACACGTTCTAACTTTTTTTTTAATAGGCTGTTAATCCTCAAATCATTTTTTGGACGTACCGTGAGCAAAACGAAGTGAAGAATTGAAGCAAAAAAGAGGAATGTGCCATAAACATGTAATACAGACCTTTTTCGGTCAGATTAAGAGAACCCGCTCGAGTATTTCAAAAGAACTTTTTTTTGCATTTTCAAAAATTTGTCGTAACTTATCGTCACTCCGAAATCGTCAGTTTTTTTAAAGGGAGCTTCCTTGGGGCCTACTTAACACCCCTTCCGAAAATCTGACGCGTTCGAGTACATTTTTTTTTTTCGGATTTTGACTATGCCTACCCCCACCACGCAAACCGGCAGATTAGTATACCGTTGTTAGCAGAGGCACTTGGGGCATACGTAGTATGAATATCTGACGCGCTCGAGAATGCCCAAGTAACTGTTTTTTTTTAACATTTTTGAAAAACCGTACACGCCATACCCCCGCTAAAATGGTTTTTACCATACGAGCTTTTCTTTTCGAAATTATTTTATTTTTCGATTTTGATAGGTCTCGACAGCGCTCGAGAATGTCGCCATTTAGCGACCTCGCCTCCCTAACTATAAGTGCATTGTGTTATTGCAAACAAAAAAACCTTAGTGACTTTTTTGCGTACGAGTAGTCAGTAATTTGTTATTAACAAATAAATTTCATAATAGCTGAAATCTAATATTTTTCATGAATTTTTTCGAAAAATCACTCCAAATCGTAGTTTTCAAAAAATAAATTTCTCGGTTTTTACCAAAGCTTTTTGAAATCGTTGGTACTTGTATTTTTAGCCTGGTACCACTTTTCTTACCAAGTCAAATTTATATCTTTTTAACCGCTTATTAAGAATTACTTGAGAATTTTCTGGAAATTTTCAACGCAATTAATATTTCCGACGCAAAAAGTCTTACATATTAGATATTTAATCTATTTAAAATAATAGTTAATAAAAACCATTAAATAATTCATAATTATTCAATATTGTTTTCGGAAAAAGTGATGTATAACATGAATTTTCATAATTTACACATTGGAAAATGTGCATTCATTCAACGTAGTCGATAATAATTTCAGATTAAAACGGGATAACAATTCCGAGTATTCGAAAGTGTTATACAAACAACCACAACGATATCCATTCATGTTGTACAAAGCACAATTAAAAACAAATTATTTATTATTATTAGCCACCAATCAAACAATAAATTTACGTGTAATTTCATTAATGAATCTCGTATATTTCAATCAATTTTTCACTTTTCATCTATTCTATAATTTATTTATATTTAGGCATTGAATAAACTGGAAAGTTGTTTTAAATTATTCGGGATTTGTTCATTTTATTAATTTTAGAATATTGAAATATTCGCTTTCGACTTCCATTTATGTTTTGTGGGATATAAACCAGATTTTCAGAGAACCAACAAGTTAAAACAGGTAGTTAGATTGAGTGAAAATTACAAGACGTAGAAAATACGAAAGATTATTTTTTAAACGATCCTGTCAGTCAATCGTAATGAGAAAATATTTCATATCGACCAATAGCATCAAAATTACACTGATAATTAGCTAGTAGCAAATTATATCGATTGTTTTTTTCACTTGTCAAAATCTGACATTTTGGTGGTTTTAACCAATAGCAGTACATTGTTCTAGCCAACCATTCGGTATTATACTGACTATTTCTCTAGAAGAAATTGATAACTGACAAAATTTGAAGGTTTTGAACTGGCAATTTTTTGTCTTGTCGTGGCAATTTTTTGACGTTTAATATATCAAATCAATGTGTATAAAATTCTATCACTCTGTGTTAAAATTCAATATAAAATCTTTGTTAGTGGTTTCTAAGGAAACTAAGTTGTTTATTTATTTAACTGTCTAAAAATTATTAAAACTGTTTCAAAAATTTAAATCAGTATTATTAACATGAATAATAATACAAGATTTGGAAATAATTCAATAAATGAAATAGAGAGTACAATTAAGCAAAGTGTACCGCGAAATACAATCAATACAAAAAAGTCTGCGTGGGAACAGCTTAGAATGTTTCAGGACGCACGTAATTATACGTTAGAAAAGGATACTTATGAACAAGTTATAGCAAAAATTCTTGAAGATTATGGTTTTAACATGAAAAAAAGAGATGGAACTGATTATACTGAAGCTAGTGTGAAAACACTTTGGAATACGACTAGTCAAATGGTTCAGGAAATATACTTTCTAGAATTTAACATCAAAATTGATCCATTTAAAGATATTACCTATATATTTGCTAGATTGGCCAGGGATACAAAACGTAAAAAGCTTCAGGATGAACCTGAAACCAGAAAAAGAAGTTCTAACGCGTTTACCAAAAAAGAATTAATGGAAATGGTAGAAAGCTATTCTGAAGATAATCCTGATGGGTTAAAAAAAAAGTTTTTTCATTTATGTTCGTTTGAATTAGCATGGCGTGGAAATGAAGCTGCTAATTGTGATATTAATTACTTTAAAAAAGAATATAATAATAAAGGTAATTTTACTGGCAGGGTAGAATATTATTATAATACAATCTTTTCCAAAACGACACAAGGAGGATCAAAAGCTTTATCTGGCAGTAAGTGGCTGGTAAGAAATAATGCTAACAACAATTTGTGTCCCGTTCGTTTATTTTAAAAAATTATTGAAAAAAGAGAATCCAATCCTTATCTAACAAAAACAAGATTATCTTTAACAGTACATCCAAATTGGGAGAAAGGAATGGTACAAAAATTCACCATTGGGAATTAATACAATTTCAAAGTGGACGAAAATATCGGCAGAATCATTTGGTATAGACACAAACAAAATAAAAATAACCAATCATTCACATAGAGCTTCTGCAATATCTGCATTAGCAAAAGAAGGAGTTGGTGAACAAGAAGTAATTAAGCTTACATCAGGACATTCTTCTGCCCATTCTTTTAAACCATATTTACAATTAAATGAAGAACACCATTTCCAACGTATAGAGAACCTTCGAGAAAATAAAATAAAGAAAAGGAATCCTCAGTTTCTAACTAAAATTCATCACAGGTTATGATGCAAAACAATCCCCAAAATAATGCTACAACGTACAATTATAATAATTGTACTTTTTACATAAATAAGCCTTTACAAGTCAAAGTGAGTAGGTGGGGTCAGTAAGATCCGGAAAAAAATACGTACATCTCAACTCAAAGATATTCTCAACATGTGAAAGTACCTGTACCACTTGTAGGCACCTTGACAATCAGAGCCGCCACTAGGTTTTCAGTGGAGGCTCCGAATGTGCACTCCTTTTAGCCAATAAACAGATTATATTCATATTTTGGCCAATCAACACAATATGTGACACAAAAACAATATTTTCACTTAATTGCAACTTTGCTGATAAGAAAATAATCTTTAATGTGATAAACAGAGTCCAATTGGTTCACCACTCACTCGGTGAATAATCCAAGATCGGCGAAGTTTCTATAAACGAAGGAATACACTTCCAGGACGCATTTCTGGACAATGATTAACGAATCTGACGTGTCACTAAATTTGCTTGATTTCAATATAGCTCAATATCCCAATAAAACCAACAATTATAATAACTAATCACATTACAAAACAGTAAGCCGTCAAAATTAGCAACCGCACTACACTACAATATTAAAATGACATTTTCAACTGGAACAGGGAACGGAAATCAAACAGCGGTCAACACTTTGCGATAGTATTTCATAATTAACACACAATGATTGCATTATATCGATTGATCGAGCGATTGTGGGTCTGATGATCGTATTATAGAGAGTGCAGGATAGACCTGTAATCTCTGCCAGTAAAACAACTATGATTGATGTAACTGAATACACGTTGTTTAGACCCGTGAACCCGATATAGTTCGACGCCACAGGCACAGCAACGGGATGATGTCAGATGACCCTCAAAAATTGCTCCAACAAAAAACTATATCATTGTCCGAATTTATTGTTTGAATTGTGTGTGTGAAATTTACAAAAACCTGCAAAAACGGTGTCATCAAATAATATTAATAACTAGTTTAGGTAGGATTTGTTATTTGTTTATTTGTGATTCACCTTAAAACTCAGACATTTCTTCACATTCCGACAACGTTGGAATTACTTTATGTTCAATATCGAAACGATTGACATATCTAGTATGAAATGTTGAAGTTTTCCTTTTCCATCTACATTATTTTTTTCTTCTTTTTCATTTGCTATAGTCAACATTGCTTTCATTTTCGTCATCTGGTTCAGGTCTTTCTTCTAGTGCTTCATCATGTTGTACTCGGAAAGCAAATGTAGCGAATCACTCAACTTTCTACTCGCTACTTTCAGCTTAGCTTTCGGTGCCATTACGTTTCCTTATTGGCCGAATTTGTATTATAGGTCTTTTAACCTTTTCAGTTACCTACCACAGTAAGAAATTTGTGGATCCATCGTTATTAAGTTTGCACAAAAAGGGGCTATTGGATTCATCTTCGAACTACTTCATATCTCTTTTTAATTGTTGTGTGAGATTATTCATTTTTTTCTTGTCTTTCTACCCTTTCCACCCTTGACACTTCAAAGTTGAATTTCAACGATACTATTCTGTCTTTATTATTTAGACAGTAGAAGTGATTGAAGTCTTTAATATCGTTAATTTGTGTAATAGATATTAGTTGTAGGTCCAGATATAACGTGAACACGAGAGCCTTTATATACGGTAGTGCATAATATATAGAAATAGCTGGTTTCCATTTAGAAGGCGTGTTCTTGGTATATTGTTAGTACATACTGACATTAGTTCGCATTATAACTAAATTAATATTAATACCAGTACAAACAGCACACACACACACACACACACATATACATAGTAGTAGTAGGAATAATGTAACGCCGTGCTGGTCTGAGTGGGTCCTACAGAATTGTTCAATAATATAATAGAAACACATAATGCTAATCGCATACCTGAGCATTGTAGATAGCAAAACATGTCAGCAACACAAAAGGACAAAATACTCACAGTGAATGTACGGGGCACGAATTGTCAGTTCTATTGTATCGGAACAGTTATAACAATATTTTGATTTGTTTTTAATCCCAGCATTGTTTACTATTGTAAAATGATATGGTTTTCGAATGATTCATTTTATTATTAACGATGCATTATAATAAAATTATTGGTTGTTATTTTGCTAATTATTATTATCCAATGGTCTACTTT
>CAJUYH010005545.1:0-10493 GCA_910591685.1 Galerucella tenella | reverse complement strand
GTGGAGGCGCCAGTATACAGTGGAGGCGCTAGTTTTCAGTGGAGGCGGCGCTAGTATACAGTGGAGGCGCTATTATTCAGTGAAGGCGCCAGTATTCAGTGGAGGCGCTATTATTCAGTGAAGGCGCCAGTATTCAGTGGAGGCGCTAGTATTCAGTGGAGGCGCCAGTATTCAGTGGAGGCGCTAGTATTCAAGTGGAGGCGCTAGTATTCAGTGTAAAAAAAGTTGAATCTGTTTCTACTTTTAATGCTTTTAGGTCACTTATTAACGTTCAGGCACTTTTAAAAGTAATTGTTTATCTTATCCCATTTCTATTACCAAGATTAAAATGTTAAAATTGGATAAATAAAAAAAAAGTTTTATTGTATAATTAACAATAAGTTGGCATTTCCTTTGTTATTCGAATAATATCCGTAATTAAACATAGTAGTGGGTGTAGTTGTATCGCAATTGCCGTTATAAAAAACCTTGATGTTAAGAAAAAATATAAAAAAATGCATCAAATGCATTTTATAATTTGAGATATCAGTTGTGATTATAACAAATTGAAATTACAGCTTCCTCTTTTGTACGAAAAACAGTGGCATATATATTATGATAACCTTGTTTATGGAATTTTTAGCTATTAGAAATAAAAAAAAATATTTATAATGAAACTGTAATCTATATAATTTCACGAGTAGTTGGATTAATAAAGAACATAACATACAATGAACGCTGTTATTTGTTTAATAAAGTACGAGGGGGAACTTGAAAAAATTGTCTGTTAGTCCAGTAAATGAAGGCCGATGAACACCTGAAGCTCTAGTTTATTTACCAAATGGATCATACCGGGCGAAATTGTAGGTCTTAACTGGGTTTTTGAAATAAACAAATTAACCCCATTTTCCAGGTCTGGTATCATGGTGAAACATGGCCCCAAACTTCAAAAAATACGCCTTTTGCTGATATTTGACAAGATATGAACTGAGTTAACTGTATAAACCCTCACTTCGTGGAATCTACTCATCATATGGTTTTAAATGAAACTAACTGTTTTTAAATGACTACACAATATATTTGTAAAAATCTGTAAATTGCAAGTAAATTGACAATTGTTTCGATATAAATATCATCATCAGAATGACAGAAGTTACTTTTGACATGATGTATACTTGATATATATTTGGCTAGTCCAAATAGTGCCCTATCTAGTGATTGACTTAATATATATGAATAGAAAAAAGAAGAAGATTTTACAAATAGTAGCTTTGATATTATTAGATATGAACCATTATCAAAAAAGGCCCGACTAAATTAAGTACTATTATTCATTAAAATATGGATGTATTTTGTGCGAGTCCAAGAAAAAAAGTTGGTCTGTGTTCCCAATAATGAAAAAAGTCGTCCAAGACACAGTATAGAATATCTATATGGGTGAATTTTTGGATCATGGAAAAATATCTATTTTTACCTAAGTTATTGGACAATACGTCAGCCTACTTTTCTCGAATTTGTTCCCCTGGATTCACAGCAAGAGCTACAAGTGAAGGGTACGTTTTGGGGCCGTTACCACGTTAAATATAGAGTTTTCGAAAATAGTCATAGGTACTATTTTTGTAGATAACAAAATTTTCTTCATTTTTCATAAAATAAAAAATTCTCTAAATGATATATTTTGGCAGATATCAGCGGAAAACGGATTTTTTGAACTTTTGAGGCCATTTTTCACCATGACACTGTATTTTTATGATTAAACATTATTATTATTATTGCTGGTTGTATGTTTAGTTCGAAATGTATCGTTGGCCTCCATTGCCACAAATGACCTATCCACTTAAGCCATATTGTGTATTTCCAAAAATTCATAAACGGTTATATAGGGTCGAGTTAAAACAAAATAAAGTGAATAAAATTTGAAAACTATAAGTGGGGAATTTGAAAGTGATGATAATTTTTGTGTAATTTTGAAAAAAATATAATTGTCAACTTGAAAATATACGGCCATAATTATTTAATTAAAGTTGGAAAGTAAGAAAGCGACGCCAAGTTCTAAGGTAAATATTTCTTTTTTTTTTTACAGCGGCCAATGCCCTCCGGGCCGATTCTTTCACTATTGCTCTCTCCCTCCTATTTCCGTCTCCGTCCGACTCCTCTAACTCCGCAACTCTTTCGGAGCTTTTGTACTTTTTATATTGTTACAGCTTTTCGATAAAAGAACTGAAATAATCTAATTTACACATTTGAATTTCTTGCTCGAGACTTTACATTTATATAACCAAAATGGATGGAAATGTTCTTTTGTCATTTCTCTTTTTTTAAATTTTATTTTAACACGAAGGAGGGGTTCTTTTATTATTCGATTTTATATTTTATTTCTTATTCATTGGAAGCCTCTTTATTCGACGTTGCGCTATTTTGAATCAATTTCCATATTTCGACTTTTTAAGTGTAATTGTATTTATTTTATTTTATATTTGTGTATTTTATATGGTTAATATTTTTATTCTACTACATTAATTTATGGCCAGAACAGTTGTTTTTATTGGAAATAAAAAAAAATGAGGTAACATTGAAAAATACACGCGCTAAGTAGAGCTCGCAAGAGCAGGATCGCCAACCCTGATGAACGGACTCAAACCAGCAGCTGTGGGCCCTCCCAGATGCTCAACTTGGTCAAGGTTGGAAGGGTGGGCAAAAGAACAGCACCATAAACACTGGAAGAATACGCCCAGGCAAACACATGGGTAGAAATTCATGAAAGAACCATCAGAAAAAGTAGCGAAAGAACTGCTTTCAATGAGCAGGAACAAACTACACACCATAACGGGGCTCCTTAAGGGACACTTTTCCACAGAGGAGAACCTGAACCAAATAGGGCTGTATAACGGAGACCTTACATGCAGAAAATGCAAAAAGGACACCGGAACAGCTCTGCATATATTTTGCAGCTGTGAGACGCTGGACCACAGGAGGCAGAAACTGTGTGGTAGACCCCAAATGACTCCAGAAGACTTCTACAACCAACCTGCAAATAACCTGTATGAGCTAATACAAGGAACGGATTGGCTGAATAGGTTGTAGTCAGAACACTAGGAGGATTCAGAATAAGTCCAGGAGGCTGAAGTGGTGCCGGCGACGGGACGGCTTCCCAAAAAAAACAGCTAGGAGCAATCAACAATGCTATCCTGGTGTGGATTCCAGGTAATTCCTTGGAATAGTGAAATTTGCCAGGAAAGGAAATCAGTCATAGACATGGGAATCCCTTCATATCTGAAAAAAGAGCAGCAAGTGTTCACTAAAATGAGATACTGGACTCAAAACAAGCCAGAGAGCTCCTTTAAAAAATGTAGAAAAATCGTGAAGGTCAGAATAATAAGAATTTTAAGCTGACATTTTAGAGACGCATTTTCATATAATAAACGAACATGGGAAAAAATTAACGAAACCGTATTCACGATATTTTGTATACAGGGGCATCCAAAAGTGAGGGGTGTGATAAATTTAGAATCTAGAAATATATTGTACGTTAAGCAAAACTATTTTGTGATATTTATGGTATCATTTGTGACTAAATTTGTCCAATAATGTTTTTTGTATTCATTAACATCCACCTAGTCTTAACTTCAAATTTATTTCTTTTACATATTATGATAGATATTATGGCCGTTTAACTCCTTCACCAAGCGTGACTCGATTACATTAAGCAAAACTAATTCTTCCAAAGCTACGACACCGATCCTATTAAAATTAATCAAGATAGGCAATCGAAAGTAATAAACTAATTTACATACCCTGCCGTCGGCCGGCGATTCGCTCACCATCAGTCACAAAAATATTATGTATGTATATATATATACGTACCTGCAAAAAAAAGAAATATTAATTGTTAAGTCTTTTATTCATGACAAATTTATTACATTACGAAATGAATTTTTCTCGAGTCATCGTCGGTGCGTGAAATGTATAACACCTACCCGTTTCAGCTTAATGGGATCGGTTAAATACATTGTAAACTGAATACAGGGAATGAGACATTCGTGAATTTCACGGTTTTCTCTTTAAAATTGAATATTAAGAGCAGTCAGATCGGGTTAACAGTCTCTGCGGTTTCAAATTCCCTTCTCTGTTGAAACAACTACCTTAATTAATAAAATAAATTACAAGAAATATTGTCCAAGAGTTTGGAGGCTCGTTTTCTTCTCATGTAACCAATACCATATATTATTCCAACTAAATTGGATTAAATTGGCATAGGGCTTTTGAGATTTAAAGAGCCTTCCCACTAGGGCATATCTATGTACGCCATCATGTGATGCTAGATAAAGATCCTTGTCTTATCCCTTGCCAAACTTTAAGTCCTCCACGCATAGTATGTGTGCAGAGCATTCCTTATCTTCTTGGCAAAGCTTACATCTAGTTGTGTTTGCCTATCCAAAGATGTTGATGGCTCTACAGAACCTTGTCAGATGCCCAACCAGGACCCTGATTGTTCACTTATATTGGTTCAGTGAATTTTGTCGGTGGTTCTTTGATTAACTGTTTGGCCTGTATTATTCCAGGCACCTTGTTCCACTAATTTGGAGACTGCATTTTCCCCAAGTTCTGCCAAAGAAGGATTACTGGTGAGTCTAAATCTTGAATGCACTGGTGAACCGAATGGCCTTGTAGCTAGGCTAAGGACTGTCTATTTAGACTGCCCAACTACGGCCACCAGAGGCAATCCTAAACGAATTAATCTGTATGCGTATTGGGGTGAAATTTAGCGAGACCTAAAATATCTATTATACCCCTTTACTTCCATGTACAGGTTATCTTACTTCTAAGGAGTAAGGACGATTAATCTGTAAGGAACTGATTGCTCTTGGCTTTCATGGTCATTTTTTTCCTCAAAGCTTTTACTATTTTAAAATCTAATCAATTCAAACTAACCTTGTACGTACAAAAAAGATTTTTTTCAACTTGAATACTCAACAACAATTTTCATGCATCTGATAACCGCAATCTCGAATACATTTTCACTTTCCACCAATATTCGAAACAATTGAGACGGAAAACTGAGAAAAGCCGAAGTAGACAACACCAAATTTCTTGTGACATAAAGCGGGAGTCAAATAAGGTTATATTCCACAGTTTAAAGGAGAATCTCGCTTTCACGTTGCGAATTGAAACTATTGGAGAATTTTATCGAGTGTATACTATCACGGTGGAAAAAATAGTATGGAAGATTGTTAGTTAAAATAATGATTGTTACGTCGAAACTGTGGTGAGGATGTGTAGAGACCTATAAAGAAAAAGAATAAGACATGCATCTGGAATCATCTAAAAATGTAATCGGAAAGTCTAGATCTGTCTGGAACGTATGGAAAGTATAAAAAGTTATTAGTTATTTTAGAGTTCTGTGGTATAAAAGTAATAAGAGATCAGTTCTGAAATGTTAATGTCAAAGTCGATGGAATAAGAAAAACAGTTTGGAAAGTTAAAGAGTAACAAGTCATTTCTATTGTATCTGTCAAATTGTGGAGTGCACTGTATTTGTAATTTGAATAACAAAGAACCCAGCCAATCGGCTTTGAAAGCACCTAGCTCTCAGCGTGTACCGTCGTAATTGAATTTAGACTGCCACAAAAAGACTCTCCTCAATAAGAGAGCTCAATAAAGTATTGCAGGTCTGGATCCCTGGCCATTTTGGCATGGAAAGAAACGAGATGACAGACTCTCTTGCAAGGGAGGGTGCCGCACGTGTTTCTATCGGACCAGAACCTACAATTGGCATCGCAATAAGTTTTGCCAAACAAACATTAAACACCTGGACAGCAAGGAGAGCTTTAGACTTTTGGCATAATTTACCAGGATTGGTTCATTCAAAGGCTTTTATACATCCTTCGAAGAATGTCTCCAAACAAATGTTACACTATAGCAGGCATGACCTACGTTGTCTAACAGGCCACTGTCATCTGAATCATCATATTCTAAAACTTGAACTGTCGGAAGATCCGACTTGCCGTCTTTGTCTAGAAGATGAGCATATAATTTGTGCCTGGGTCTCTCTCTCGCCCTCGGACCTGTTATATCATTCACCAAATACACTAGTCGGCTTTGTTAAGAAGCTGAATTTGTTTGGTGAAATTTAAAAAGGTGTGAACCACAATAGAATCTTGCCAGTCGTAGTGGAGGGCCTTATAGACCCACTCACCACAAACGTAACCTAACCTACCAGCAAAATAATACTAATTACATGGTAGTTGGTCAAATCCTCTTTCTTCTGCAATCCTGCTGAGGATTGTGCCTTTTTGGCTTTGAAATATGATTGAACTCCAATGGAAATGTGTTTCTAATCCACCACTTTTCCACGAATGGAGTGCTCCAGATCAGATCTACATTGGTCTAGTATACTGTCTACAAAAACTATCAACTCTGGTCAACCACAACATAAACAGTACCACCAAGAGTCTAAATCATGAGGTCCCAGTGACCCTAAGCCTCGACTGTGTGTAATAATCAATCAATCACTATAATTTTAGACTTCTTGGAAAAGATTTACTAAAATTTTGATAAATAAAAATTCTAAACTTGATTTGAACTTTTGCAGCTTGTTTATTCAACTTCGAGCTTCTTGTTGAAAACTGGATGTGAATCGTCTTCACTATTCGCGACAGATGCTTAAAGAGGATGGATCAGTTGGGAGAAAACAACGTTTCTTCGCTTTCAGGATACGGTATTCTGACTCGGATCACGATTCAAGCTAAGCAGGACCGCAGGACAAGTGAAACATCCTAGTTACGACCTTCGTTCCACCGTGTTGCCGATCTTTCTCTACCATTTACGCTCTTACTTTTAATAGAAAAATTTTATAGAAGGCTACATCCAGGGAATTTAAAAGAAATTTCAAATGAAGGTGAAGGATTTGGTTGAGTTAAGTAAGAAGCTGTTGGTTGATGGTTATGATATGTTTGTTAGAAAATTGTGTTCATATTGAAAATTATTTTGTGATACGAGAAGATTTTAAAACGTGGCAACAGTGTCGGAAAATTCTCCACGCTTTCGGTCGAGTTTTACTTTCAATGGTAGACGGTTTTCTCGGATTACCGAGGTTAAATGTTGGAAGTGTTATTTGCGTTTTTCCATGTTATTACAAAGAGACTTTCGTTATACGATTTTCTCCAGAATCAAATCAATACTGGTATAATGACCGATTACAATCAATTTTTTAATTTAACAGAAAAAAAATGTTTTGTCAAATTCTCTCATTTTTCTTTATATTTTTTTCATTCAATTTAAATTAAATAAAATTATTTGAAAAATTAAATTATTTTTAAAATGCCAAATTTACCATTTTTTTTCCAATTTATCACCAAAAATTAAGCACATGCTCAACACCCAGAACTATAAAAAGGAAAAAAATTAACTATTTCCCCCAAAGTCGTTGTAATTTATTCCCATTTTTTATTATTTTAATACACGAAAATTTATTGCCGAAGAATATAAAATTATTTTGTTGGAATAATAAATATGAGATATTAAAAGTTGAAAGGAGTGCGGAGCGCGTGTACACCCGTCTTTTCGGTGTATTTTTATTTTATAAGAATACTATATTCATCGTTCAACAACCTATCCTCACATAAACTTGGGCTATTAAAGATACAAGTTTATAATCTTTTTCCATTTTATATTGCTTCTAATAGCGGTGGTAGCTGCCTCGTCTGCCGCTGGCTCACATTTTGGAAAGTTTTATAACTCCGAATTTTGCTAATATCAAATAAACTTGAATGGTTTCCATAAAAGTTGCAGTACGGATATTATTTCAAGATATTTTTTTATTTTTATTTCCCAAACATTTTAATATTGAAATTATTCGTTTTATTTTAAGTGAGACAACGAAAAAGCTGCTGAATTTAAATTTTTTAATTTTTCTTACTACACAATACTGGAAACATTATTAATTACAAAAATATTGTTGAATTTTACCAAATTTGTTCAAAATGACGACCATTAAATTACATAGAGATACTAAAGATAGAGGCAACAAGACATAGGCCGCTGTGCAAGTGAGAATGTCCGTTTGAACTCCGCTGAAAGAGCAAGTGACAGAGGCTCCAATGTTTCTCTGTCTTTGTCTATAGCATGCACGCCATATGCAAAAGGCAACCTGAACCACTAACTTTAAATCTCTCTCTTAAATGGTGATGGGCTTCGTGTTGGCGTGTTGCTTCTATCGGGAGTATCTCTATTTTTGGTTATTGTTTCCTTCCCCCCTTGCAAGACAATTTTATTATGAACGCAGATGTCAGTGTTTTGAATTATTATTGTTCTACATTATCAAAATGATTTCTCCTGAAGAGCAAGAATCGCTAGAAGCAGCTAAAATTACTGCCTACAAAGTCATGTGAAAGATATGAGAAGGAGTTGGAACTATTTTGCAAGAAAATGTTATCACAGTAAGTAAAGATATTCTTTGTCGGAAAAAAGTGGATACTTTTTTGAAATTTCAACTTTATCGAGTAGATTCTCAATTATAAAGCGAAGAAATTGAAGAAAATGTGGACGTTACTTAATTGCCCATTGATCCATACGCTTTGTATCGTAAATATATCAATTCAAGACCTAAGAATATGAACACCTGCATCTGTATCTGTATAGTAGGGAGGATGAGTGTAGGCTCACAGCACTTAGGCCACATGTGACCCATTTCACATCTGCCAGAGGAGTTCTTCCGTCCTCCTAGGTCATCGTCCATCCTGTGCTTTCCAGGAAGGTGGACAGGTCACTGGGAGACCTCTCCTTTATATCGGCAGGTGTAGGCCAAGACTTCCCGAACACACACTCTCTGATCGACGATAACTCCGGACACTCGCATAAGACATGCCTGACAGTTTCATCTTCCCCACTAGCCCTATAGTATGGAGGTGTTTCCTTAGTTGACAGTGGCCAGTCAGAAATCCTACTGTTGAACGTAGGTTTGTCCTGGTTATCGTCAAATATTTCTACTGCGCTAGCTTTCCCGGGATGATCCTGGCAAGACTGCATCCTTTGTGTCCATCCCATCCATCAAGTGCATGGGTGTAACGTTTGGCTAGTTCCGCAATTGTCGAAGTCGTTAGGACGTAGGTGTCACTGGGTCCTAAAATTTTTAGTCCAGCCGCTTCCCTGGCTAAAGAATCGGCAATGCGTTTTCCTTTACTCTGGTCGTCCCTTTAACCCACCTCAGGATAATATTGTTATCTGCCGAGGCGTTAGCTAAATCTTGGTGGCACTCTAGTACTATCCCCGATATAACACGTTATCTGTTCAAGGCTTACAGGGCTTGTCTACTATCAGTGCAGATTGTTGTTTTTGCCAGAAATTCCTTTTCTGCTTAGTTCTTTTGCGGCAATTGAGATACCAGCCAGTTCTGTTTGAACCACGCTGGTAATGTTTCCCATTCCCCACTTAATCCTTAGGCTTAGTGTCTTGGATTCAACTCCACATCCTGAGCCTTCTTTCATTTTTGAGCCACCTGCATGAACACCTAGCTCCAAATTAACTTTCTTGAACATACCAGATATAAGTCAAGTTATAAATATCTGTTTCACAATACTTCAAATTTTCCTTACAGGTTGAGCCTTTTTTTCTGTAATAACCCCAACAAAGATTCAAAAATAGCTGAAAATCTTGCTAAGCAAAAGCCTTTTGATAGCCAGTGATCTTCAGTGTGAAATTAAACCAGTAAAGAACTTGTGCAGTACTATAGTATGTTTCAAAAAGTAGGTACATAAAGTATTGGAGTGCAATAATCCTTCAACAACCATATATTTATGGGATATTACAAAGTTGTACTCAAAATTGACTAAATATTTTGCTCTTTGAAACAAACTATAAACTCCGAATTCTGTACACCTCTGTGGCATCTTAAAACTTCTGCTTTTTCACAATGAACTTTGCCCAGTCACGACCACTTTTATATGATTTTCATATCAAAGTGTGAACAAAAAAGTTTAGACATCGAAGAAATGCAACTTCCCATTTCCTTCCAAAATAAATTCGATCATTTATATTACTTCGAAGCCGCCTTCCGCTGTATCTTACCATTTATCAAATATGTATTTATATATTTATACCCCTGTTCAGAGAGGCGGCGGCAGCGGTAGCGTCGGCACTCCCTTCGTCAACCTATTATTAATGTGATACCAATCTTTAATGAAAATTATGAAACGTTTCATCCATATTTAATTTGAAACTAATTAGAGGGACTGAACAAGAAACAGTAAACGAGAGAAAGAAAGAGAGAGAGAGAGAGAAAAAAAGAGACGGCGATATTCGCAAACGGCACAATATCATTAACAGAGTTACTTTCAACTTCAACTATTATCACGATATCGCGCTAATCAATTGGAATTAATAGAAACTTATCGCCCAAGAGAGTATAAGAGAGAAATAGAAGATATATATTTCCGTAGTATTGGTGCATCAACGTATCGATTATTCATTTTAAACGACATCCTAAGGTCAATTTTATTAATTACTTCATATTATAT
>CAJUYH010005544.1:0-22888 GCA_910591685.1 Galerucella tenella | reverse complement strand
AAGTGGCAGACATTCGAAGACAGGTACCGACCAAGTCCCTGCACCCTGAACAAAAACGAAAAAATTAGCCCAATCAGAATTTTCCAGCTCATTTAAACTAGCAGCATTTTAATTCAAGTTGAAGATTTTTCAATTTTCTACAAATTTTACGCTATACTTTTTTTATATGAACTCTCGTTTAGCCAAAATTCGTGCTTGAACATCGAAAACCGTTATTTTCACACCTTTCGTCCTTCACTCCACGTTTTTCAACCTGAGGAGGACAATTTCTCCTCCTTTGAAGGTTATACCTACTAAAATTCATAAAAATTTACTGGAATTAGATGAAAATTATTCAATTAACATGTTCCATTTTCAATTTTTTTTTACCAATATTGAGGATTTATATCTCGAATAACACATTACATAAGGAGAGAAGTATGTCACAGTTCAATTAATTAAAATGAGCACAAATCCGTACGAAATAAATGGTGACATGATAAAACATAATTTCTCTTAGCACTCGAAAAAGGTTTTAAATACCTACTGCGATTCATAAAATGAATCAATTCCATACCTTTTTATTGCTCATAGAAACTATAAAAGGAATTTAAGAAGTCTCTCAAAAAGATAAAAACAAACAATTTTTTTCAAATGTCCTCAAACTAACCATTCTTCCTCCTCTTGAAAAAGTTTGGGGACACGTCCTCAAACTAACCAATTCCCAAGATAAAAATTTGAGGACGGATCCCAAAGTCAACAGTTGTCCCCAAACTGATCAATTGGTCTACAAAAATGTCCCTAAACTTTACGATTTACATACATATATATATATAATATATGTAAAGAAAGTATTTTCTTCATTCAAATTTGTCGCGCTTCATATTAACCCCACCAGATGAAACCATAGAGAGGATGATTTGCAAAATTTTGAAGTTTCGAGAATAAGACGTCAATCAGTGAAAAATTAAATAAATTTTGAGATTTTTAATTGAGAGAAGCAAAGGACGATAATAATAAACTTTAATTGTTGTTTCTTTCGTATTACAGAGAAACAAAACTGATTATTGTTATCAACAAGAAGATTTAATATCCTTTATAAAACAACAATTCTGTTTATGATGTCGAAATTACAGTTTGAATTTATGGTAGTAGCTTCACCAAAAGATGCTAAAACAAATGTTATTGCCGTAACCTCAATTTGTACTGAGGATGGAAAAAGATATGTATTGCCAGAAAAATTAAGATCTATAGGAGATCATGTAGAATTGAGAGAAACAAACAATTACAAAAAACTAACTAATTCATTAAATAGAAGGAATCAGATAAGAAAAGTGTGAAGGAATTAAAAGAAACAACAGACTTATTTAATGAATTGAGACAACTCGAATGTCTAGTAAACAACAAAAATTTCCAAAAAAATTTCACATTAGGCTCTCAAAAAAAATATGAAGAGAAGAAACCTTGTAAGACATGTGAAGATTTGGGTAAAGGTGATTCATTAGTGCGATAAAGTCCAATATCTTGTAAATGGTTGAAGATATTTAAATGAAATTTTGACTGATTGTAGCCAGCCTAGAAGCTCATATTTTAAAATTAGTGGCAATAGTACAGCGTGTTCCAGAACGCCGTGCCAGATCAAAGTTATATTTTTTTAAATGGGACACCCTGTATTTTACTTCAAATTTGAATTCTGCTTGACTTCGCTATCACAATGATATAATATTGTAATGGGTTATACAGCGTATTTAAAAAGTTCTGACCAATTGTTCTTGTAAATCGTAATGACTTCAACGCGCCCTGTATACTTTAAACTGCACAATTTAAAATTAATCTTTTATAGCCATACGTCTATGATAGTCGTCTAGTACTATTATTCAATCGAACTGATTCGATATCCAAGAAACCGTATACAGGGCGAGCCCAAACTCGAATACATTGGTTTCACAATTTTTTCAAAAGGATCACCGTGTATTTTATATCGGTAAATGGAAGTTACTTTACTATACTTCAAAATTTATTGAGTATTCCCTATACCCAAACTGAATGGTTTTTGTGATATTTCTATTTTATGGTTAAAAAAAGCCAACAATAATAAATTTACTCATACTTATTTATTAACAGCTATACTAAAATTTCGAAAAAATCAACAACAAAGTTATAAAAGATGCTTAAAGTGACCACCCTCTAAATTTATACAGGCTTGGAGACGGTCTTTGCACATTAACATTTTGAAACGCCTGCCTTATTCTAGTTTTCATATCGACTGGTGTAGTAGCAGGTAATTGGTTCACCTGTTCTTTAATAAAATCCCAATGGAAAAGTTCTGCTTCATTCAACTCTGGTGATCTTGGTGCCCAAAGAACTGGTCCTGCTCGTCCTATTCACCTTTTTGGAAACATATCATTCAATTGTCCCTGAATGAGCGCGTTATGGTGAGCAGTAGCTCGGTCATGAAAATACCAAATTTGTTGACGTGTACGGAGGAGAATGTCTTCATCACTTCATCACTTCGTCACCAAATAACGTATGGGGTTCGTATGGTGATTCTCAATAACTGCTAGTAAAACATTCATTGTAGCTTCTTCTAATAGAAAAACAAAAAGTACTAACCGTTAATTATCTTCTAGAAAGCGGTAAGCTTTGTTTGACCTATATTTAACCTTGACTGGAGATAGCATCCCAGAAATTTCAAAGGATATTGTATGCAGTTTGTTCCTGAGAAAGTTCAGTTTACTTTCTATAATAGTGTGTATGAAATCAGCAATCAATTCCAATTAATTTATATCCCACATAGCAGAGAAGAGGATTTATTAGACTCCAGTTCCTGAAAGTAGATAACCCATAAATTTATTCATCGTAAAAACATTCATTTCGCAATTGCATATTTCTTATATAATAAGTTAGTTAAGATTCTTAATATTAGTAGTTATAAATAAAAAGGAAGCTTACCTTAATAATTCAGATAATCCAAAGCAATTAAACAATTCTTTTTCACGTGATGCCATTCTAAAATAACACATGATAAAGTCTGTGCGCATGTTCAAAGTTTCAAGTTTCAAATCATTCTATTTGTATTACGAGGGGAACACGACGAGTGAATTTTAAGATAATTATAAAGGGTAGGTAATAATAAAATCATTAAATAAAAAAAAAGGATAAGGAGACGGAATATTTAGTTGCTGAGGATAATAAGAGAAATCAAAGTTTTTTAAAAAAAAGGTTTATAAAGTAGGGAAATAATTCTTTTAAAGTTTGTTCTTAAACTTATTAAAATACAAAAAATTATACATTAAACGTTTTTCCAAAAACTATCAAATTATTTCATCAGAATTTAATTGAGGGAACCGCAACTTGGGAGAAAGAGTCAAAATTGGTTTTTTTAATAGTTAGCCGAATTCTTCAAACAAAAATTTAAAGTAACTATACCAATTTTTTGAAAAATAAAGGCGCCCAAAATAAATAATAATAAAATATAACAGAATAATAAAAATCTAAAAATAAGAACTACACCACTCAAATCAAAATATTACAATATATACAATATACAATATATATACAATAAATATATATTTATTTATTTTATTTATTTAATCCAGAAAATAGAATACAAATATGCAAATTAACAATTAAAAAATTTGCATACCGCTGCAGAGACATACGTCTGTCCGCAGTCTGGCTTAAAACTACCTTAGAACTACCTTATATCAAGCAGAATAATTATTTAAAGATAAAATTAACAGTAAAAAAAATGTCCTCGCTGGGAATCGAACCCGGGTCTACCGCGTGAGAGTCTGGTATGCTTACTACTCAACCACCAAAGAATATGCAAATCGTTTATCTATAACGTCAAATGTATCACATAATTTTTGCTTAAAAGGAACTAAAGCTCCTACCGTGTGTCCCGCGACACGTTCTACCTTTTTTTAGATAACCAATGTGTCCTTTTGGTAATTTTGACAAATTCTGATAATTTTAATAGTAAGTTCGGGTAATTTTCATTTTTGCATCGGCAACACTGGACTACCAGTTCATAATTTGTTGCTTTTCATAGAAACTTGACCCTTCTTTTTTATGACATTACTACAGAGTCATGAGAATATAGACATTTAGGGCAAACGGTAGTTTTATTTTTGGTCCAACAAAATAACATACCTGTTTTTTTCGAGCCATACATCAGACAATTTTTGACCGATTTCTCGTTACATTCACAAATGTCTGAACTTTCGTAAAATAATTCGCAAACATATACAGTGCGAAACAAAAAATTTCCAGTCAGTTTTGAAGTTTGGTAAAGTTTGGATGTGTCCGCCATTTTGTTTTTTTAAACAAAACGCGAAATATTATATTAGTAGTGTGTCTTGATCAATTATCTTTTGAACAAAACCGACATCAATAAAATCGACCTATAAATAAAAAAAATATCAATAAAAAAGGAAATTCCGGTTTTTTTGGACAACCCTATATATATTCATATACGTACAATTGCACCCTTGTGAGGAACGGCCATGTACTTTATACATCACTACTAGATTGTGACTCACAAATTAGTACTAAGTATAGTAATAACATATTCTAGTGGAAAATCATTCTCTCACTTGATTATTCAATAAACAAATTAAAATATTTCCAATTTGTACATCGGATTTTTATCTATTTTCTAGCATAATATATTAAAAAATATTAGTGTTAAAAAGTAGCGATATACAAGTGCAAGATAAAAATGGAACGTTCATCGGATATACGTGTTCTGATTAAACTCTTGAAATTAGGATCGATTTTTGGGATTATGCCAAGACAATCGTTGAAAACCAAGTCGTTTAATGTCTATGTAGGACTTTGTTTGTCAGCAACCATTATTCAATCAATACTATTTTTAATGTATATCCCATGGATTGGGAATTTTAATTTAACGCAAACAATTATGTCTATTTTCCTCTGCGTTTCGATATCGTCTTTGATTGTAATCTGCTTCATCGGGTCATGGTTGAACAAAAAAGAATTGATGTCACTATGGAGATACTTGATATCTTTGGACACGCATTTGGTCCAGAAAGGATTTTATATTGAGGAAAAATTGATAGATTTTCATTGTATAGGAATGATTTCAGTCAACTTAATTTTTCTATGCGTTGGTGTCTTTGATTTTATACATAGCTGGGAAAAAAAAGGAATAGTTATGTTGATATCGTACACTTCATTATTTACGGGCCAATACAACCAGCTGTATATTTCCAATTTAACCACAAAAATTAATTTAATTTTGAATGCTCGATACAAATTTTTAGAAAAAGTTGTTGAGCGCGCTACGCGACAAAATATTTTTTTTATAAAGGAATCCAAAAGAAGATCTTTGGAATTGGTAGATGTTATAGAGAATTTGAAATCTTTGAAAAAGATCACTGGATGCTTCAATCAATTATTTGGATTGCCGATTTATTGTATTTTGACCATCACTATTCTGGAACTATTAACATACATAGACCTCTTGTTTAAGTCTAGAATTCTGAATAATAAACAAGAGATAAATATATGGTTTCCTTGTGTATATGTTACTATTAATATGGTAAGTCTAAAAGTCTTTTTATGGCGCATAGATAAGAATTCACTATTTGACGTGACGTTCAAAATATCACTTTCTGTTCATGCACCTATTTCTAGGTGATCGTTATAGGCAACCGACGTAAGCTTTGAATAGGGGACTTCGGTCCAAGTTGCAAACACAAAAAATTTCATAGTTTTCTACTATTGGGGAAGGGAAACTTCAGAGCGAATTTTACATGTGAAGGTTCCTATTATTCATTAATATCCGTAAACAAATCCTCGGCTCTTCAAATTAGGTTATCTAATGCAAATGTCGATATTTCTTAAAGTCATGTGCGATTCGTTGAAAGTTACATTGGAGCACCTGATTTCATGTCAATAATGTCAAAGGGGGACTTCGGTCCAAGTTTCCAACCCAATAATTTTGGAAGTTTCCATCAATGAGGAAGGGAAATTTCAAAAGAAATTAGTCATATTCGTGTGTCATATTCACGTTGTTATATATGTAAACTGAGCCTCAGCTCTTTAAAATGGGTAATTACATCGAAATATTGATATTAATATGGTTTGGCAGCTCGGACCGAGGTCCCCCATTCTACTTTAAAATGAATATTTTGAAAATTCAGATAGAAGTCATGTAGATTTAGGTATCACCAAACTTTAGGAAATCGTAGGTAAACCTGGACATTTCACAAACTGAATACAAATTTGAATTAATGTTCACTAATAATTTGTTAAAATAACATAAGTTGGTGATTCGTTTCAATAGCATTGCCAGTTCGCAGTCGTTAGAGATTTGAGATTTTTGAGGTTATTCCTTTAGAATGCTCACTTAAAAGAAATGACAAAACCATAAATAAATCGTTCGGCCTTCTATATGCTATGTCGGCTATGTCGGGCAAGCGCATTTTTGTAAGTCATAAGTATACATTGACACTTAAGGTAATTATTAATACGTAACCGTTAACATTTGACAAGAACGTGTAACGTGAAATTGCGTGTTTCAATGAAGATTTTTGTCATTATCAATTTTGGTTAATGATTAGTTGTGAGGATGTCGCTATTATCGCAATTTTAGCATTCCCTTCACTGAGGTAAATGTATTAATGTGATTTCAGCGTTATGTCCAGTCCATAATTATGCTCTCAGAGCTTCTGGACGGATTAAATTATTATTACAATAAATTATGAGCTGAGAACCGAAGTTCTATAACAAAAATGAGATAAAAAACAAAAACAAAACAAAAATAAAATAAAATAAAAAAATAAAATCTGCCTTGTATTGATGAAGCGCAAATACGTCGAAACCGGTATACAAGTTGAATTACCCCTTCTAATTACAAACCAGAATGGTTGGTTATATATCTTCTGTACGTTCCTTGTGGCATTACTTATTCTTTTTTCTCTTATTTTTTTGGGAATCAAACCACAATAATGTTTTTATATATTCCAACCCCGTTTAACATTGAGCTGTAATTCATTATCTGTAGGGGCACATAGCCCGAGAAGTAGATGTTTTTTCTAAGGGGAACTCTCTGAAAAGTAAGTTTCAAATTTGTAAGATGTTATAAGAATATTTTTTTTCGGTTCGAGATGGGAAACTCATGTTCGAATGTGTCCTAACCAGTATCCAGACAGTGTTGGACTTATCAATTTTCGGTCCATCCAATCTCTCCTTCTACTCCTCTTTGGTCACACCCCTCCAGCGTTTATGTCTGGCTTCAGCAATCTCGTCCAACGGGTAGGACCTTGACAGCACCGCCGCTGCCTGTTCCTTCACTGGCCTGTACCCTTGCACCACCCTCAGGAGAATCCCTCTTTGCAGGAGTGGCCTAACCCTCGCATTCACCGCTGCTCTCCCACCCCCCCTTCCACGTCTTCCTCTACCACTCCTGCGGCCCATTCACATCATCATCTACCAGTCAGGCTGCCCTCACTTTCGACTTGTGTGCAGCCTTCAACATATGTTTTCGAAGGATAGTTGGCTATTCAACCAATTCACAAACTCCTCCATCCGAACTTTCATTCCCATCACCATCACTACCACTTCCCTCGACTTGCTCCGTCCCTTCACTAGTAGCCCCACCATTTTATTTCTAGCCACTTTCTTTCCACACCGCTCTATTTTTTCCACAATCTTCCTACACATCCACTCCACTATTATTTCCAACTCCACTTCTTCTTTTGCTGATCATACCAGACACATCGTCCGCATACACCGTAATCTCACACCCCTCTTCACATACTATCCCACAAATTTCGTCAAACACATACTTCCAGAGTGTCAGTTCCCGAACCGAGTCCTGGGGTACTCCAACTTCCGTCCCATACTTCCTCCCTCTAAGTCCACCATCACTTGCTCCGTCCGGTAGTCCTCTACTAGATTAACGAGCCACTCTTCTACACCAAGCCTCAGCAAGTCACTCAACACCGCCCATTTGCTGACACTATTTAACGTATTCCCGACATCGGAGAGCACGAGTAGGCCGATTTCTTATTCCTACAGATACCCTGCTTAGCCCTTTCCACCAAGTCCAACACCCTGCCCAGCGCTGAGATGCATGATTTCCCTTCCGCAAACCCGTAATGGTTTTTCCTTAGAACTTCCATTACTACCAACTTTCTCCTCAATCCCAACCTTTATTATCCCCTCTATCAATTTACTACCACACAGCTGGCTGATGGACATGTAGTCCCCCGCCCGCTTCCCCTCTCTACCTGTCTTTTTCGCCAGTATCACCCTGGACACTTCCCACCTATCCAGTAACTCTTCCTCCTTCATTCCTCAGGCCATTTATCTCTGGGGCTTTCCTCACTTCAAAGTTTCTCCCTTCCTCGTCTACTTTCCACCTCTATCCCACTCATTTTCCCTATCCCCCTAGTATTTGTGCTTCCCGAATACTGCCCTCCACTAATTCTCCCCATGTGAACAATTTTCTTATAATATTTTTCTTCCAATCTCCCCCCAGCACCGATTTCCTATTTTCATCCCTTTTTCTCACCGCCATCCCATAAGCCCTTCCCAATGGTTGTTTCCCATTTCCGCCAGTAATTCTTCCCGCTTCCTTATTTTTCCCATCCCCACCCTGCACTCCAGTTCATTTTTCTTCATTTTATATCCCCCTTCTCCTTTCGCCCTTCCTCTTTCCCTCAGCTTCAGTCTTCCTTCATTCTGGTCCATCATTCAGCACTGCCAACCCGTCATCATCCTCCAATCCTGTCATACTCCTTATATTTTTCCAGGCTGACATTCCGTCTTATATACACACTGTACACCACCATGTATCCCATCCGCACTACCACCCATCCGTTTCCCATCATCCATCCATCCCCTACATTCTTTCTTCGCGCTTTGCTGTCCCCTTCCTCCTGTTTGACCAGACTCGACTCCTCTGATGGGTCCAGAGGGTTCCTTCCTTTCCCTACTACATTCTGTCTCCCCTGGCTTGTGTCCCCTCTCCCCACATACTCAACAAAGGAAAGCATGCCGACATTCTTTGGCCATGTGCTCTTCGCTCTTACATAGCCATCATTTACTTATCTTCTCTACCCTTGTGGCATTACACCCCACTACCTTGTGGCCCTCAACTCCACATCCAAAGCATCCGCCCTCCCCCCTCTATATATCACCCTATTCCAGCCCACTCTAATTTCCCTTTTCCCCATAAGAATATAATACTATTATCTTGACATCTGTTGATAGCACGCTCAAGGTTAAATATGACAATTGTTACAGGAAACTGTAATTAAGCAAAAGGTTTCTCGTCCATATACATTTTGGTTTAAGGGTAGTTGTGAGGATGTCGCTTTTATCACAAAATGTGAAGGTTCTCTTGATAAGTTGGCAAGAAACAACTTTGCGTCTATGGTATGGGTGTAGGATATGAGGGGTTTGCGGGTGGACCACTAAAAAAGGCTATAACGGAGACTTTATAGGTCCGGGACCGTTCTCTGAAATCGCAATAACAATAATAATGATAATAATGTTTATTTTGTATCCAATAATTTTACATCAAATATACAATAAGTATCATTCTAAATATGTCAAAATAAACGGAAGATTCAAAATTTTACACAGAATACAAATATGTTTTCTTGACTAGATATTATTAGCCCAAAAAAACATTTCTGTTGTGTATGGGCATTACACTAAATTTTTTCCGTCGCAAGCACCTATTTTGTGTTGATACATCAATGTAAATGATTTTAATTGGTTTTCTATAGACACATATATTTGGGAAATTTTGTGAGAATGAATTTTGTAAAAAGACGCCAAGAGCAGAGAAGGTACCTCTCCTTTTAAAATTTTTCAATTCTCAATTAGCTGCTTTATGTCATACCTTCCGAGAAGATTTATGTATTGTTTGAATAATGATTTTATCATAGTTATAGAATTAATTCTGTTCAAATATTGTTTATACATGTCAGGTAAGTAATTACATACTTTTATTGCAATGTTGGAAAAGCATCTGTAACTGATATTTTTATATAGAACGAAGAAAGTAACGCTGCCTTTTTCTTTATATCTTGTACTGTAGTTGTGTTTCACTTTTTCTAGTAGATTCCTATTTTTATAAGTGTAAATTGTAATCTGGTACATATATAATTGCCTTAAGTCCATTAAACCAGTTTCAGCAAATAACCTATTTGAAGAGTACGTACATTTTTTATCATAAATGATTTTTAGAATTCTTTTTTGTATTACATCAAGAGGTCTTAAATGAGAATATACGGCACCACCCCAACCTAATATAGCATATCTTAATCGTGATTCAACCAAAGAGTAGTATAGGATTTTTAGATATTGTATATCCAAAATGGTTTTTAAATACCTAAAACGGTATAATAGTGGTCTTAATGTCTTTACCGTATTATTAATGTGAATATCCCATTTTAAGTGTCGATCAATAGTGATGCCTAGATACTTGTAAGTTTGCGTTACATTTAACTTGATATCGCTAGAAAATTTTTTCACATTTAGATGTTTGTACTCAGGTAGGCCTCTTATGTTATGTGAAAATGGCATAAAATATGATTTGTCGTAATTTACTGTTAACAATTTGTGACTGAAACAATCAAATATTTACCATAAATCTTCTTCGGCTGAATTTTTTAAATTCTCCCATGTATCATCAGTGTATAGAATAGCGGTATCATCCGCAAAACTTAGTAAATTACCAGCAAATTGAGAGGTTAGGATATTCTTGAGATATATCGTTAACAATAATGGACCCAACACAGTTCCTTGGGGCAACCCACAACTAACTACTTTCTCGCTACTAAGGCATAAGAGGGGAATTCTGGAATTCTAGATAAAGAACACCAATTCAAATGGAGATTGACAGAAGGTCTATACAAAGAGTTGAATTGACAAGGCACACAAGAAACTCTCAACTTGGCTATCGAAACTGGGTAAGAGACATTTGAAGACAGTTTCCGACCTAGTCACTGGACACTGAAGCCTAAGGAAACATCCACAAATAGGTTTGGAGAACCTATTTTGCAGAAAAAAAGTGGCCCAAATAGAGGACACGTAGCTCTTAAAATAAGAGCAAAAAAAATTGGAAAACGTACAAATATTTAATTCGAAACCCTTAAGCTGTTGAGTCCGACTTAAGCAAATAAATGTGTCTAGATAGTACTAAAATTTATGTATTCCTCAATATTTATATTCAATTGGTTAAAACAAATTCTTAGTATTTAATGATTTTTTTTAAATTTCGTATATGTCAAACAGTTTTTGAGATATTGGCAAACAACTCAATTGTTTATAACTTTAAAAATTTTCGCCAGACTCAATTTTTTGGTTGAAAATTTTTTATAAGCCAATTATAATCAAATTCGCCCTAAATCATAATTTTCGACGGTTCGGGTTAGGTTTGAAATGAAATAGCATACGAGAACCAGTCTCGTCCCATACAATAGGGGACTTCGGTCCAAGTTGCCAACCCAAAAAATTTCACATTTTTCCACCACTGGGGAAAGAAAATTTCCGGACGATTTTGTCATGAAAAGGTTCGTATTATTTATAAATATCCGTAAACGGAGCCTCGACTCTTCAAATTTAATCCAATTAGATATATATCGTTATTTGTAAAAGTCATATTTTATTGGCTGAAAGTTGTGTTGGAGCACCTGATTTCACGTCAAAAATGGTAGCGTTCAGAAAACATAACATATACCTAACTCAACTGTTGATTGAGCGCTCTCACTGAGTAACGAATGGTTGACGTATGTCTTCTAAACGATCATTTTTTGAAAAGTATAGAAGATCATAGATAATCTTTAATATATGTATATCACAGATTCACAGATTATATATGTAGAATACTCACATATAATCAAATAAATAAATACAAAACATTTTTCAATCATTTGTGAACATTTTTCGTATCTGGCTGTATGCTACATAATTATACGTATAAATCAGTTCATATTCATAATCATCACTCATGTTGTAATACTTATTTATTTCACTAATACCTTTACTAAGTATAATTTTTGTTTACTAATAATAAAACCATAGACAATCTTCATAAAAATATCCCAATCTGCATCGTGTTATCGTGGTGTGCTCACTGAGCGCAATTTAAAACCACTCAGGAAAATGGCATCGCTCACTAATCAAAGTGCGTTCAAAGAACTTTCACTCAACGGTTCTGCAACAGTTGTGTTTTCTGAACGCAGCCCCTAAAGATGGATGGCGTATTGGTGACATTATTGACGTGAAATCGGGTGCTCCAACAAAACTTTCAGCCAATCAGATATGACTTTTACAAATTTCGATATTTGCATCAAATTATGTAATTTGAAGAGTCGAGGCTCCGTTTACGGATATTTATAAATAATACGAACCTTTACATGACAAAATCGTCCGGAAATTTTCTTTCCCCAGTGGTAGAAAAATGTGAAATTTTTTGGGTTGGCAACTTGGACCGAAGTCCCCTATTGTTTACCAGTTAGAAATGGCCACGCACCTACTAGGTTAGATTTATAGGGAGTGGGTCTATTCGGCCCCCTCCTATTAGTACTAAGTATAGTAATAACATACTTCAGTTGGAAATAATTTTCTCACTTGATTACTCAATAAACAAATTAAATTATTTTCAATTTGTACATGTGAAATCATATCTAATTTCTAGCACATATTGAAAGATATTAGTGGTAAAAAGTAGCGACACAAGTGCAGAGTAAAAATGGAATGTTCATCGGATATACGCGATTTGATTAAACTCTTAAAATTGGGATCAATTGTTGGGATTATGCCGAAAAAATCGTTGAAAACAAAGTCGTTCAATGTTTATGTAGGACTTTGTTTAGCAGCACACTTTATTCAATCAATACTCTATTTAAAGATTGTAATATGGAATGTCGATATGAATTTAACTTTAACGCAAAGAATTACGTATTTTTTCGAATGCGCATCAATAACGATTTTGGTTATAACCTGCTACATCTTATCTTGGACGAACAATAAGGAATTGGTCGCACTATTTAGATACTTTATATATTTGGACAAACAATTGGTCATGAAAGGGTTCCATATTGGGAAAAAATCAATAGATTGGCATTATGTAGGAATGATTTCATTCTTTTTGATTATTATATTCAATATTGTGTTTGATTTTATACATGTGTGGAAGGAGCGGGGAATTATTTTGTTAATGTATTGCACTTCTTTCCTCACTGGTCGGTACTGCCAACTGTATATTTCAAATTTAGCAATAAAAACTAATTTAATTTTGAATGCGCGATACAAATTTTTAGAAAAAGTTGTTAAGCGCGCAACCCGACAAAATATTTCCTTTATGAAGAGGTCCAATAGCAGAGCCATGGAATTGGTAGATGTTCTGGAACATTTTAAAACAATGAAAAAGATCAATGGATGTTTTAATCAATTATTTGGATTGCCGATTTATTTTCTTCTTGCCATTTCTGTTCTGGAAACTTTGTCATACATAAACCTTATGTATTATACTACAATATTGAAAATTCAGCCAGAGAGAAATATATTCATTCCAAGTGTATATACTACTATCTACATGGTAAGTTTAGTAGAATAGGTATGAGATTTAATTTTAAAAAATATGTACTTCCTTGAGCAAAATTTTAAGCTGGCGAATGGACATAGTATCCGCAGCCAAGGTAAACCAAATCACACACACACACACACATGGTAAGTCTGAAAGCCGGAAGAGATCATTAAAGATAGAGTAGTCCCATATGCTGGGATTCCAATACCACTCAGTACTTTCCCAATTTGGAAAGTTTGTATGATTTAACATTACTCTTTTTGTATTTGATATAAGTCTGTACAGAAAGTACGAGGAGTAATAAATCATTCATTTAAGTAGATTTCATAGACGTACCAAAATATATTTTAAGAGGGTATACCGTAAGGTACATTTTGTATTGAACGAATGAGTTGCAGCTATGCTAAAGAATATACGATTTAGGTCAGAGGTAACGGGATGTACTAATTTTAATAAAAAAAAGTGATAGAGGTACATAAATTTTAGTAACTTTGATAAAGAAAGGCAACACAGTTTATTCATAATAGAAAACAAACCAATCTGTAACAATAATTATTTTATATATTTTTGTATATATGTGTGTATAAATGCTGGATATACAGTTTCCAAATCTTGGCAAGATGGAAACATTAAAAGCGGAAGGCAGGCATTCGTGGAAGGTTTGTCGTTAGGTTTGCAGCCACCATCTGGAGAAGGAAAAAGACTTTTCATTGTCCATGTTGGAAGTTCTGAAGGTTTTGTTGATGGTGGATTATTAACTTTTATTTCAAAACGCACGGGGGACTATCACGAAGATATGAATGGGGATGTCTTCGAGGAATGGTTTGTTCAAATGTTGGATCTGATTCCAAAAGGGGCTGTTATTGTTATGGACAACGCAAGTTACCATTCACGGTTACGAGAAGCATTGCCCACAAGTCGTTGGCGTAAAGCAGAGCTTTTGGAGTGGCTTATTTCGAAAAATATTAAGTTTCCAAAAGATCTACTAAGGAAAGAACTTTACAGAATTGCAAAAATGAACAAGAATAAATACAAAACCTACATTGTAGAAGAAATGGCTTCTTCTCGTGGTATATCAGTTCTTCGACTTCCCCCTTATTATTGTGAACTTAATCCCATAGAATTAATATGGGCTCAGGTAAAGGGGGAAGTTGGAAAAAAAATACTACTTTTGAAATAAACGATGTTGTGAAATTGTTTGAGAGTGCTGTAAGTCATGTTAGTAAGGAAAATTGGACAAACTGTATCGAGCATGTTATCAAAGTAGAGGCAAATATGTTGAAAATTGACAATATTTGTGATGATTTAATCGACCCTATTATTTTTAATGTCAACAACGATTCTTCCTCTTCCGAGTCGGATATAGAATAAAATGTAAGTAATAAATGTATTTCAATAATTATTTCTTTCCATTTTTTATTATATTATAATTTAAAACGTATTTTTTTCCCAAAATACACACCACTGCATTGCGTTATTGCTTATCTGCTAATCCTTTAACAATGAAGAAACCCTAAATTTTGCTACAACTGAAACAAATACGGGGTCAATCTACCTGGTTTTTAGATTTACGGAAGAAATGTAATTTAAAGTAAGAGATTTATCAAAAATTTCATGGTGCTCCCTGTAAAGGTTTTGCATACTTAATTAGGGTTTATTACTCCTCGTACTTTCTGTACAGACATTAACTCCATACCAGACTTAAGATCTGCTTATAAAGGAGTAGATTTTCGCGCGTTGATAGTGCTGGGCATTTTCCCAGGACGCAATACATTTTTTCGATTTATCTTCACATATGCTTTTCAGCGAATCTTAACGAATAATGTTAAGTTGAAATCTTCAGTAGTAGTGACATAATATATGCGATATTCTTTTATTAATGAATACAAAAGTCTTAGTGATCTTGCGCGAGTCAGAATTAGATGTCTATAGAAAATTATGAAATCAAACAATTTTATTTTGTTTAATCTACATTATATTTAACGCGTCACAACTTTAAGGTTAAATATAATGTAGATTTAACAAAATAAAATTGTTTGATTTCATAATTTACTATGGATCTACATCAAGTAAAAGCCTCATCTATTCAATTCAAGTCTATAGAAAACTTTAAATGTCACATGAGTATTGCCATAGTAATTGTTCATCGTTAAATACAAATAAAATCAAAATAATGAAATTTTCAAAAGGCGGTTACAACTCTCAAAATGTCCTAGGTTTCTATTTGACAATAAAATGGTTGAGGTAGTAAATAATTCCTCGTTATTTTGGGGAAATGGATACATATTAAAGTATTGAGAAAAAAGAATGGAGTGCTATGACTTACTATCGGGTGCTTCTGCCTGGGGTCCTAAATACTTAAAAATTGGAGACATATTACAAGTGAGATTTTTCAAACGGTTGTTATTTTTACCAAAATCTACACCTGAATATCTCATTAGATTAAAAACCGATACAATAAAATTGGAATTTTCAGTGAACAGTGTCTTAACTACTTAGAGAAACTCCTGTCAATGGACGGCTCCAAGCTTCTTACAATCCACTATAATAGGCTTCTCCAGCTTGACTTTAGCAACAACATTAGGTATAACTGGGCTACTTAAGTGAAACAATTTTAGGTACTCGGTTTTAAAATCACACTTGTATTTTCCTAAATATTTTATACGAAAAATCGCTCAGGTTTGAACGCTAGACTGCGTTTTACATAAAAACTAACTATAAAACAAACTTGTAAATTAGATTGGTCTAATGCAATCCAGTTAGTTACAATTTTATTCTAAATTACCTAAATTCTATTGTTATTTTTTATTGTATCTCAACATGGTTTTGTGAATATAACAATGGCGCAGTCAGTAGGATTCCTAAACACATTTAGAACAAGGATTACCTAACTAAGTATGGTGGTTCCTAAACTTTCAATGTTGGTCTTAAAATTACAAACTTAAGAAGCAAAAATTTATTCAGCTAAAAGTGAACAGGAACAATTAACATTGGATCAAAAATTTGAACAAACTCGTCTTATAGAATTGTTCACTCTGAATACTCTATTAACTGAACTAGATCCAAGAATCGGTCAAATTGTTAGGACTAGTAGCCCCATAAATGTTTTATCGGGGAGATTCAATTAACCTATTTTGAAAATCACAAAGCCTCACTCGTTAAAGACCAGACGGTCATTTGAGACCAAACCAGGACTATAATTCACGAAATCAACCTACTCAAAACTTTCAGCAGAGACCAAACCCACAATTTCGAAATAATCATCAAAACCATAATTTAGAGCAGAGGTCAAATTTAAAACTTCAAAATAATCAACAAAACCAAAATCGTCCGTCTGTAATTAGACCATATCCGACAATTACACCTCGAAGACCGGGAAATCAACCTAATAATAATTTCAATCAACAAAGGACTGTCCATTTTAATCAAAACCATTCTAACAATGACACTGAAAGTATCTATAACTATTATACTAATGATAGTTTTAAACAAAAATCCCGGTGCACACTAGTTCGCTCCCGTGGTCAGAAATACCTGTTAATCCTGTACTAATTCGCTCCGATGACCGTATGCTAATTCGCTCCCATGTGATAAGGCGATTAAGCACCTACCTGCTTACTTTCTAAGAATACCAATGCAAAAGAAAAGTCATTATCTGTATGCAACATTATATTTACATTTTATACATGCAATTTATAGTGTATTTGGTAGAAATTTGTGAGACATACATTTTACAAACTCAGATTGGCTTATTTCTTTTTGCCGTAACGACGATATTTTATGTTCAACAAATTGTTGGCGTAAGTGAACAGCCCTGCGGTATACTTTTTTTTTATTATTGACACTACGTATTTTAATATAAGTATCAATTTGAATATTTTTTAAATTTTCTAAAAATTGAAATATATTTGGGTGGTTAGTATAAAATAACGCATTAAATTTTGAATGAAAGCTTTCGCAAGCGTTTGTAGTTCGTTCTAGCGATGAACTATTTTCAGCCCACATATCAGGGGGAAAATCAGCGTTTTCCGAAATGTAGTTTTCTACTATAGGTAATCGGCAAATTTTTGCACGGCAACATGTTGAGGTAAGATGTGTGCAAAATCAAATGCGAAGCAGTCACCCACTTCGGAAGGATCCAAAAATGGAAGACCAAACACATATCTTAAGTATCTTCCGACGTCGTTGTCTTCGGTATACGCATTTGATAACCCCAATTTTTGAATTTGTCGCCACCTATGCAAAGACAAAAATTTTGTATGAATGTATGTTTTCGCAGTTGTTATTATGTTGTTGATGATTCCCGGGTGTGTGAAAATATTTCATTCGTAAGGTTAAACTCGGAAATCATCAACAACAAAAATATCTTAATTGTTGTCAACCGTTAAAAAAAATACTTATCACGACTGGCCAAGATGAAATCTGTATCCTCTTAGTTCAGAAGAAGGAAAAACTTGACGTGCAGCAAAGTGAATAGCCTTTTCAAAATCCGCATAGATAACTTCAGGATTAAAAGTGATCTTCAGTTTTGAACATTGATCTTTTATACAATTGAATGCAGTAGCATACGTATTTGCTTGTTTATTTGGAAGCAAAAAGAAGACTAATGGAATATAGTGCCCATTTTGTAGTCCGTGAACGGTGAATAACTGGTGGAAAAATTTTGTGCAGCACTTAAAAGTCCCATCTACATAAACTGTTCGTGATTTGCTCAAAAATATTAAGTTGGACGTGCACGAAATTGCCACGTAATTTTTCACAGAATCATTGGTTAGCAAAAATAACTCTCCTTGATTGGTTAACACCTTCATCGTATTTAATACGTCATGTACTTCCTGCATGGAATTTGGAATCTTGGGCAGAACTTGTTTTCGGCCGTTATAAATGTTCTTTCTCACTAGATGCACGTCCGTTATAGTCAGTGTATCAACATTTTCTTTATTTAATTGTTTGTGAATGAGCTTCATCGGTTTCTCGCATATATCTTCCATGGCACGTCTTTTTAAACAATTGCTTAGTTTTTGTCGGTTTAAAATGGACACATCAAAGTCCTCGTGATTATGGTTTTCATTGTGTTCAATAATTACACTATTGTCCGAAAAAGTTTTAATATACGATTTACACCCACGTTGAATGCACTGCCACCGTTTTACGTTTCCGGAAAGTATTTTGTGAAAATTATATTTGTAATTATTGACAACTAATATTGGCTTGCCTTTTTCAAGTTAACATAAACTTCAAAATGATCTCTCAACAAACATAACAAGCATTTATAAACCACCCACTTTCCACCACTACCCGCGGTAACATTTTAATCCCTAAGTACCTACCCTTCCAAGAAATTGCTACGGGAGCGAACTTACCCACGACCACTTTAAAATTATACTACTCTGAAAACGAACTTGAATATAAAGAATACTACCAAGAAATGAACCCTAATTCCATTGACTATTAATACTCTGGTACTCTGGTCCTAAATTAATCCGACCAGTAATTTCGCCCCCGTAATGAAAATACAATTAAATGTTGTTCTTAGAATTGAGGTAAGGCAGGTACTTGATAAAAATAACAACCCCTTGAATTATCAGATTTGTAATCATTTATCGAAGTGAATTTGAGCTGGAAGTGTTGAAAAATAGCATTATGAAAGTAGAAATTATTGAAAGTATTCGTGGCAAAAATTTACTTGTAATCGATAACTACAAGTATAGTTTACATAAAAAATTGAAAATTACAGACGAAACTTGTTGGAAATGTACCAACAGAAAGTGCAAAGCATGTGTTTATACACTCGGTGAATGTAGTGCAATTTGTGTAACCAAATCTTCGTCGGTACACTGCCATCCTGCAGATATTTCTACCTTGAATAGGCAAATAGTTCCTGCTTGCTGCAAAAGAAAATCTGTTGAAGATGTTTCCGAAAAACCATCAAAAATTATTCGTTCTGCATTGGAAGAAAATCTACCAGCAACTTTGACAACTCAAGATGTCGAGTACATAAGAAAAAATATGTATAATAGTCGACGTAAGTTAATAATCGCTCTTCCCATGAATAATGACGTACATCAAGTATTGAATTCGATCAACGAAAGAACTTCTCAAGACGAACAATATCTTTTTCGTGCAACCGGACGCAAAACAAGCATTTTGCAGCCGCAACAGAGGCCGCAAAATTATATTTTGCGGCCGTTACCCAGAGTGACGGCCGACAAAAAATTTTACGGCCGTTCCCATAGTGACTGCCGGCAAACTGAACGCCACTACAGCATTTGACATTTCTGAAATATGACAATAACAATGTATTTCGAACCAAAAACTATTTCCAAATTCACAACAGAAACATACTTTATTTTTGATATATATTAACATTGATTGTACTGTCTATGAGATCTCTCAGCTCAGGAGGAGTGCAAGTAACTGAAATATCACTATCGCTATCGGACATCTTCACGACTTCACGAGAAATGTCAAATTGATTTGTATTGCTAAATATTTCATCTCCATAGAAACATTGTGATATTGAGGTGTAATTTTCTCTATTCGCGTTGAAACGCTGTCTTTTCTAAAGAGACATAATGTTTATTGAAATTATGTAATTTTCACGGTTGCACGAAAAATATTGTGTATACTATGGCCGCGAAATGTTTTCGCGACCTCGAGATTATCTTGCCTCGGCCGGAGCGGCCTCGGCGATAATCTCTCTCTCGGAACGCGAAAAAGCATTTTGCGGCCTTAGTATACAAATAACTATTTATCAATTGCTTGCCAAGCAATATTATAATTGTTTTTACGTGCAACAAATCTCGAAGCTCTGGAAAAATCAGAACGCATCTACGTTGACGGTACATTTAGTTTCTGTACCAAACATTTTTGTCAAATGTTCACTATTCATGGTTTTTTAAGCGGACATTACATACCACTGTTGGTTTGTCTTTTACCAAACAAGACATCCGAGATGTACAAAAAACTATTTCTAATGATTCTGGATAAGTGTTCCGAAATCAATATTGTTTTAGCAATCAATCAAGTTGTGTGTGATTTTGAGATGGGTATTCATAAAGCGGTTCGGGAAGTGTGGCCTTCCGCCGGAATAATTGGTTGCCGGTTCCATCTTGCCCAGGCATGGTTTCGAAAAATTAAATCAATTGGCCTACTTTCGGAATACAATAACGCGAACAGTGATATAGGCCGTTGGTTACGTTCAACTTTTGATCTAACTTATTTGGATCCTGATGAAGTCGGTGATTGCATTGCTTTCAACTAAATGAAAACAGACCGGACGATACAAGGTTGGAAAAGTATTCAGATTATTTGATCGAAAACTATATTGATGAAATCCGAAATTGCTAACTATAATAATTATGTTGAAAAAGATAATGTTAACCCCGATAATGAAAATGTTTATAATTTCAATTCAAACACATTCAAATATTCCCCAGTAATACAGCACAACACATTAAACTACCTATACCTTAAAAGATAAGTACAATGCTGTGTATTAAAATATTCCTCAACGGAATAATAGTAGGTACTGTTGAATAAAATAATGTTTAAATCTTTTTTAAACTAGTAGATGCTATTAATGTTCTTTATTTCAACAGGCAGCTTATTATAAACTTTTACAGCTCTGAATTCAGCACCTCTCTCAAAAAACGCTGTTCTGTGAGAACTGACTCTTAATTTATCAGCTGACCTTGTAATTTTTGTAAGGTTGTTGTATATACTTATGTTTCTCGTAAACAGATTGCCATTGCGTTTGACAAATATAGCCAGATTATACATGTATAAACTAGTGAGTGACATTAGCTCCAGCTTTATAAATAAAGGTCTACACGAATCTAAGACACCCACTCTAGCAATACTTCTGATTATCCTTTTTTGAGATATGAATGCCCTTTCCGCAGCATAAAACACGGAGGAGGCATATTACATGAAAGAATACGTAGATTATTCAGGAAAATATGGGGGGAGGAGAAAATGTCAAACGAATGGGAAATTGGACAAATCTTAATGATTCAGCAAGGAGACCAGCAAGAATGTAAGAACTATAGAGGCATCACACTATTAAACGTGGCCTATAAAATCGTCATTAATTCTAAGACGATTGAAAACCGAAGCACAAAATATCATAGGACAATATCAATATGGATTCATAAGAGGCAGATAGGCAATGGATGCAATACAAGCAAATTATTGAGAGATGTTATTTTTAGACTTTGAATAAGCCTTCGAATCTCTAAAAAGGAACAAAATTATGGAAGCCTTCGAAGAACAATGAGTAAGTCAAAAATAGAGGAGCCTAAGAATCGTGTAGCTTGGGTTTATATGGAGAAAGGACCAGAAGCTATGCTACAATGGCAACCAGGAGAAAAAGAAGACATGGAAGGTCCAGATCAAAATGGCTAGCAGAGGTAGAGGAGGACTTAAAGAGGGCAGGAGCTACAAGATGGACAAATATTATAGGAAACTGGAATAAATGGCGGCGAATCAGTGAACTAGTGGAATGATAAGCCGAGGATGGGGACCAATCCACTCCGATAAATGGATTTAGAGAGAGAAAGCGGCGCAACCTCACATAAGGTGTTAAGCCATACATCTTTCTATCCAATTTTCCAATTTTTAAGGCGTTATTATAGTTTAATACTATGATCTTGACATTTACCTGATAATTTATTTATTGATTGCGTGAAATTATGATAAATTGAAATAAACATTGACTGTCCCGGTAAATTTAAAGAAAATTGGTTACTCTACGCCTATATTCGAAGAAATCAATAATTTTTTCGTCTTTGGTAATCAAATAATAATTTTTCACTTTCACTGAAGATTATGATAATAAAATTTTAATACTGTACCTCATTTTACATTATATTTCCAACTAGAAATCATTTGTTCTGTTCCAATAATATTAAAAATGAATACCGATTTAAAAGTTCTAGAAATATATCGAAGAATAGCAGTGTTTTTCGGAGTAATAAGTTCTGGAAATAAATTATCCCAATTATTATATATGCGATATTTCTAGCTGCCTTAACAATCTTTGGAACAATTTTATCGATGCAATATAGAAGCACTGGTCAGTGGTTGAAATAGCTTTAGACAGTTTCAAAGCATTACTAGAGCAGATTTTTATGCTTCTGTGTCTTCTAAGAACCAAATAAAACCAGTATTAATTGGAATCGGGAATATTTATCTTTAAAAAAAATTGACACAGCTTTGGAAACTCTCAATTTTAAAGTTAAATATTGCATTTACTGGGAATTGACGTTACGATAACTTTTACTATAACATATATATATATATATATATATATATATATATATATATATATAT